>SJYA01003019.1:769676-803197 GCA_006410615.1 Neotragus moschatus | reverse complement strand
ACTTCTCTTCATGGGACACAAAATCTTTCCATCACCACTTCATACCCCATCAGACCCTTGCAGAGCTTTCAGTTGACTTCTGCCTTTCAGAAGGCAGCTCAGGGTCACAGAAATGGAGACTGGCATCTTTGAGACCTGGGTTTGAGTTCTGCCATGCTCACTTCCTAGTTGCATCACTCAAAGAACACCACTTCACCTCCCTGAGTCTCATCACTGTCATTTCTCAAACGAGGATGCCATGTTAACTATCTCATAGTTTGGGTCTAAGAATTAACTGAAATGATATATATGCTAAATATTTTGAAACTCAGATGTTGTACAAAAACTATAATGTTTCTATTGTCTCCTTTGCAACCTTTCACAATGATAAGATCATGTTGGGGCACATTGTAGGTCCTTTAAAAAACTGAGTTTGAGTATTCCAGTTATATTTCACTATTGATTACTGTTGGTGACTGGTCCAACACTCATTCCTCCCCACCTCTTTGCCAGAAAAGCCAATATGGATCTGGTGGCTCATCTTTCTCCCATGTCACTCAGAAGCTCTGATATGCAGGGAATAATTCTCTTGGGGCTGTGTTTACTCCAAGTCTTCCTACTCCACCTACTATCATTTGCTTTAGGAGAGGCCAAACCCAGTTCTAGTAAATAAGAAGTTATAAGGGGCTACAGGGAGGCACAGCAGAAAACCTTCTTCTGCCCCCATACAACACTGTGTCCATATGACGTCTGGAAGTGCTCTAGCCTTTCTGTGCATGGAGGAGTCTTACAGTTGAGCTTCCATAATGAATATGACAAAGAGACGGAAAGGGCCCATTCCCTGATGACGTCACTGAGCGTCTGACTGTACTGAACCCAGAGCTGCCCTTTCTCATGCTTCTTGTTACATGAGATAATGAATGTAAACAATCTGAATCAAAGGTTCTGAATGAGGAAGTCTTGGGCTTCAAATTACAAATACAACTTTCCAACTAGAATTCATAAGACTGCCACTCTTGAGGATTTCTTGATGAGTACACTGTGCTTGTTTTATTTGTAGTGTTGTCTAATAATTTCTTAAGATTTCAACTTTCTCTTCAAAGGACCCTGAACAAACATAAGATGGGAAAATATAAAAATAAACTCTTTATATTTATAACTTAACTGTATGGAAATTATGAATCTGAGGGACGTGGGGAGAAATTAAAAGAATAGGGAAACTAATATTTGCTGTGCATGTATGTGCCAAGTACTCTAAAGCAGGTTCACATTCATTTGGTACCCTTAATTGTCACAATACTATGGCATGTAATTTATCAACTGATTTTGCAGGTAAAGAGAATGAAGCTCCTGGAGATTATAGAAAGGACAGTATGGGTTTTCAAACTGGGTTGGCCAGACTCCAAGTCTGGTTTATTCCCACTACATTGCATGAAAAACCCCAGCAAGTTTGGGGCCAATTTTTGTTAAGTATGTTTTGGCTTCAAATGATCAATGGACAAACCTAGATANTGGAGATTATAGAAAGGACAGTATGGGTTTTCAAACTGGGTTGGCCAGACTCCAAGTCTGGTTTATTCCCACTACATTGCATGAAAAACCCCAGCAAGTTTGGGGCCAATTTTTGTTAAGTATGTTTTGGCTTCAAATGATCAATGGACAAACCTAGATATAAAAAAAAAAAGAAGAAGAAAGAAAGAACAACTGTACATTTATGTTTTCATGAGGAAATTTGTCAATAAGGATCAACATTTATTAAAATCTCTGTTGACTGTGAGCTCATTCTGAGAATTTGACTTGAAGAAACAATTAATGAACCACGCAAAGATTTAGTTACTTTGATATTCATCACAGTGTTGTTTATAATTTAAAAAGGCAAGAGAAAACAAAAGGGCCGACAGTTGAGGCACAGCTAAATAGATCGTAGAACATGCATAGCTTGTTATGAATCCTTATATGAGGATTTATAGAAATTCTTAATCCACTTTATAAAATAAAATAGTTATCAACTAATAATGTTGTATCAATGTTAATTTATTAACTTTGAAAAATAGATCATGGTTGTATAAGATGTTCGCATTAAGGGATGCTGGGTAAAGCTGCACTATCTTGGTAACTTCTCTGTTTATCTAAAATTATTCCAAAATAAAAGTTTTTCAAAAGTAGGTTACCAAAATATGTGCATATGGAGACGATTTTGTGCAAGTGGTATATATAGATATCTACATATGTATGTTTGCATGGGGAAAATGAATAATAGGTATATATGAGACGTCAGCGCTAGTACAGAGGCAGTTATATGAGAAAGGCTGACGACCAGACAGCATGCAAACCTCTGGCCAGCACTTCTCAGCCAGGGAAGGCGGCCCAAGGGTCATGGTGGGCTTGAGGGATTCTACTCATGAGAATTAGAGAATCGTCTCTAACTGCTTTGCTTGTTCTATCCCTCTCCACTCCCCATGCCACGCAGTGAGGCAGACCTGTTCAGTGAGCTGTTCTTGTGCTGAGAATTGTAAAATGTACAACCAAAGCACCCAAGAAAAGCTCCAGGAAGAAGTCTTGAAACCAGGTCTTGCTCCGAGTGGCTCAAAGTGAAATTTACAAGCTGAAGGGGAACGGATCAATTCCAAACCGCCTGCCCATGGTAAAGTGCTCCTGGTTTGTTTTCGTTCCCCTCCTAATGGAAACAAAAAGAAATTGTCTGCACTTCATAATGAGGGACCGATCACTCTTATTCCCCTTGGGGCTTGCTGTAATAGCATTAAGTGTGATGAACTCTTTCCATATTCAATTCTGGTGAGTGTATGATGCGATTCCATAGGAGGTGTCTTGTAATTTGGCATTAATTAACGTCAATTAATGTAGGCAACAGCTAGACTTTAGAATTAATTTCATTACTTTTCCCACACAGATGTTTTCCTTGCCGCAGGTAATTAGGACACTGTGCTGCTCTTTCTAAGCTCCCTCATTCTCTGCAATAGCTGCTGCTTGGCATAATGCAATTTCCATGCCCCCACATTGGTGCTGCTCTAAAGAAGTGAAGCTGCTTTTTAAAGGCCAGGCTTGGAGCAGGGGTATAGTGGCTTAAACGCAGGCTTAGCTTGATAAACCTAAGCAAATCATTTCACCGCTCAAGTCTGTAAGATGGGTATAAACAGGAGCCGTCTTGCTAGTGGTTGTGAGAGCTTAAAACCACAGTCGGGAAACGCATTCAGTCCAGGGTCAGGCTGAACTGTGCTCACACAGTGGGAGCTGGGGTTGTGATCCAAGTCCCCCATCCCCAGCTTTCATCACCAGTATGCTCACTGTGTCTCAAGGGAACCGACTGCAAAGTACTATAGACATTTCTACCTGAGACAATAGCCTTCTTTTTTTTTAAAATTTTATTTTATTATTATTTTTTTAACTTTACAATACTGTATTGGTTTTTGCCATACATCAACATGAATCCACCATGGCTGTACACGTGTTCCCAGTCCTGAACCCCCCTCCCACCTCCCTCCCCATACCATCCCTCTGGGTCATCCCAGTACACCAACCCCAAGCATCCTGTATCCTGCATTGAACCTAGACTGGCGATTCGTTTCTTATATGGTATTATACACATCTCAGTGCCATTCTCCCAATAGCTTTCTTTTATATTCATGTTTTGATTTGGGTTAATTTATTTATGTGAAATTTTAAAACACCGTGAAGAAGCATTCTCCCAGTGTAACTAAAGAAGTATCCTATGTAGGTAGTGGTCAGGCAGAACTGGAAGGTAACTCGGATCTGAGATGACCCAGAAGTCTTCCTGCCCTATGAGGGGTGGCCTGCCTGCAGCCCGCTGTGCAGGGCCTCCCTTCCCTGGAGGGAAGGGCTAGGTCTGAGCACTGTCTCTCTCTTTCACATGCTATGTGACATCGAGAAGGTCATTTACCAGACAGGCTTCAGACTTTTTCTCTATAAGATGAAGGTTCTTAGAATTTTAGAATCAAAGGAGGATGGCAAAAATCAGACTATTGACTTTAAGATCTGAAGGTCTTTACCATCCTTTACCCACTGGGACCTGTTTGCTTCTCACTCTTGCCCAAGCAATCAAAACTCTGTGATGCTGCTGGCAAGTCTGTGTCTCCGGGGTTTCTGCCTTTTCTAAATAGCATTTGCATTGCTGACTGACACTCCCTGTTCTTTCAGAGAGCTCCCTCCTGGGGCTTGAACTGCCTCTTCCTTTCCTGTGATCTTCTCTTAACACTTCCTGGGCCGTTTTCTGTGGAGCTTTTCCTGAGGCTCAGGCAGATCTCTCCTTCCAAGAATGGCTCCATTGATAGCAACAGCGGCATTAACCTCCAAAACCACCAGAGCCACCTCTCCTCTGGGTCAGGAACTATGCTGAGTACATCACGTGCTTTTTCTCTTTTAAAGTTTGGAAAAAACCTAGAGTAAGGTACCTTTTACAGGTAAAGAACTCAAAGCTTAGGGACAACAGTTTACTATTGCAAAACTTTAGTCTTAAATAAAACCATAAACCAAGCTGGTAAGCATAAACACTTTAAAACTCTCTCCCATCCCCTATTAATTTTCAGCTTAAAGCAGAATAGTTTTTAAAGCCCATAATCTGTTTGTAAATTATTTCGTTCTTTCTACAGTCTTGTTGTTTGTTTTAGAATGTTCCTATTAAATGTTTCCACCCAAAACACACACACACACACACACACACACACACACACACACACACACGTTTCAACAATCTTGTGCTCATAGAAACTTCATTCCCTACTGGGTCTAGAGCCCTCTGTGGCACATATTGGTTAGAAACTGAGATCTTCAAAAGTGAGACTCCAGCATTGACCCCTGAAAGACTATATTGAGGACAAGAAATTTCTGTGAAAATTACAAACTTGGATCAAATTTCCTCCAGCACAATGAGCTTGTGGCATTGTTTTCTTCNACTTCATTCCCTACTGGATCTAGAGCCCTCTGTGGCACATATTGGTTAGAAACTGAGATCTTCAAAAGTGAGACTCCAGCATTGACCCCTGAAAGACTATATTGAGGACAAGAAATTTCTGTGAAAATTACAAACTTGGATCAAATTTCCTCCAGCACAATGAGCTTGTGGCATTGTTTTCTTCTAGGCAATCTCCTGATTTCAGCCCAGTGTGACTTTCTAAATGCTGGCTTGTATTGTTAGTCTTTGGACATTCAGGAGTCCATGCTTACTACATGGAAAGTTCTGGAATCATACACTATTTTTGTCAAGCACGGGGCTAGGAACTGGGGACATGAGAGAAAACAAGAGGGCAGAATAATTTTGTAGAAATACAGAAAGCCCCTCACCAAGAAAAATGCAGTGGGGGAGTGCATTACACGGAGTTCAGGGGCAGGTGTGGGCCCCCAGGTGAAGGGTGCCTAATCTCCAAACCTCTCCACAGAGGATTTACTCTGTGTGGGGATTTCTTCTGTGTCTCTGCTTTTATTTTACTTTGAGTCACACAGAGCTGTAGACCTGTTGTGCCCTCCTGGGCTATAGAACAGCGACTATTTTACTACTGACTGACTCTCAGAGGGACAACTACTGGTGTAGAGATGATGATGGGCACACCAATGGAACACTTCATGGGAAAGCTGAGAAAAGCCTAGAAGGCTGCTTGGAATGGTGATGAGGAGTAAGGGGGAACATCACTCCAGAAGGCAGGAGCAATGGCCAGAGCACAGAGGCAGGAGAAAGAACTGGAGACAGGCTCAGGGAGGGCTAGCTGTCTGTTTTGTGAGAACACCACACCAGAAGTCCAGTTTAAGCCAAGAAAAGAAGTCAAGCTTTCTGTAAGGCTCATACAGCCATGAAAAACCCGGGAGCAAGCTTGTTCCAATAATTTTCCAAACTGGATTTACAAAGAAAGGGGTGGGGTGGGAGAGGGAGAGGCAGAGACAGCGAAATGGACAAATACTAAGAAAGAAAGAAAATAGAAATGAAAGTGGGAAAGGGAGGGAAGGGGGGTGGGAGGGAGAACGAAATGAAAGCATCTTTGCACATGGGGGGAAAATGCACAGCACGACTTCTCCAGAGTTTCTGGGGGATGCGTGTGTACCATTCATTACATGTGTCCACATGCTACATGATGAATGCTAGGACAGAGGGTAGGTTCAAGGAATGGCCTCGGAAACATGTGAATACATTCAATCCACCATTTCTATACCAACTCGCTATTTTCATCATACTCAATACCGAATATCATACTTGGTACCTGATAAATGTTTAATAAAGATCGATAGAAAAACATCTAGTTCTGTTTCATTGACCATGTTAAAGTCTTTGACTATGTAGATCACAACAAACTGTGGAAAAGTCTTCAAGAGATGGGAATACCAGACCACCTTAACTTGCCTCATGAGAAAGCTGCTGCAGGTCAAGAAGCTGTTTAAGAACCGGACATAGAACAATGGACTGCTTCCAAATTGAGAAAGGAGTAGGTCAAGGCTGTATACTGTCACCTTGATGATTTAATTTGTAGGCAGAATGCATCATGCAAAATGCCAGACTGGATGAAACACAAGCTGGAATTAAGACTGCCGTGAGAAAAATCAGTAACCTCAGATGTGCACGTGGCACCACCCTTATGGCAGAAAGCAAAGATGAACTAAAGAGTCTGTTGACGAAAGTGCAAGAGGAGGTTTAAAAAACTGGCTTAAAACTCAACATGCAAAAAAACTAACACCATGGCATCCAGGCCCATCACTTCATGGCAAATAGATGGGGAAACAATGGAAACAGTGACCGACTTTATCTTCTTGGGCTCCAAAATCACTGCAGATGGTGACTGCAGCCATGAAATTAAAAGACACTTGCTCCTTGGAAGAAAAGCTATGACAAGCCTAGACAGTATTTTAAGAGGCAGAGACACTACTTTACCAACAAAAGGTCCATCTAGCTAAAGCTATGGTTTTTCCCCGTAGTCATGTATGGTTGTGAGAGTTGGACCATAAAAAAGCTGAGTGCCAAAGAGCTGATGATTTTGAACTGTGGTGTTGGAGAAGACTCCTGAGAGTCCCTTGGACTGCAAGGAGATCAAACCCATCAATCCTAAAGGAAAACAGCCCTGAATATTCATGGGAAGGACTGATGCTGAAGCTGAAGCTCCAATACTTTGGCTACTTGATGTGAAGAACTGACTCATTAAAAAAGACCCTGATGCTGGGAAAGACTGAAGGCAGGAGAAGGGGACGACAGAGGATGAGACGGTTGGACAGCATCACTGACTTGATGGACATAAGTTTGAGCAAGCTCCAGGAACTGGTGATGGACAGGGAAGCCTGGTGTTCTGTAGTCCCTGGGATCACAAAGAGTTGGACTCGACTGAGTGACTGAACTGAACTGTAAAATCAATAGGTACAATCCCTGCCTCCTACAGTGGAATAAATAAACAGATATGACACGTTTTTTGTCTTTTCTGTATTCCAGCCACCCCGCCTCCCTTCTATTCCTGGATGTCCATAGGCCAAATCCTTCCCACATGCTGCTCCCCTGTCTGCAATGCTATTCCATGTGCTAGACCCACCCCTCTCCCTTACTTACATAAAGGCTTAGCTGAAATACCAAATGCCACCTTATCAAAGATTCTTTCTTTGACAGCTCCCCCTCTCCAACCAGCCCCTCCTTACAGACTTTGCTTTTCGCTTCCTAGAACTTATCACTACCTAGCATTATGCATGTGCTCATAACCTGTCTCCCCTAACTGGAAGGTAAACTTGATGAGAGTGGGGCCTTTGCAACATCCCTTATCACCCCTCATTCATGCCTAGAAGGGCACCTGGCATACCACCAGTGTCCAACAATGCCTTTCAAATGAATAATATACAGGTCTGGAATAAATCAGANGCGTGTGTACCATTCATTACATGTGTCCACATGCTACATGATGAATGCTAGGACAGAGGGTAGGTTCAAGGAATGGCCTCGGAAACATGTGAATACATTCAATCCACCATTTCTATACCAACTCGCTATTTTCATCATACTCAATACCGAATATCATACTTGGTACCTGATAAATGTTTAATAAAGATCGATAGAAAAACATCTAGTTCTGTTTCATTGACTATGTTAAAGTCTTTGACTATGTAGATCACAACAAACTGTGGAAAAGTCTTCAAGAGATGGGAATACCAGACCACCTTAACTTGCCTCATGAGAAAGCTGCTGCAGGTCAAGAAGCTGTTTAAGAACCGGATATAGAACAATGGACTGCTTCCAAATTGAGAAAGGAGTAGGTCAAGGCTGTATACTGTCACCTTGATGATTTAATTTGTAGGCAGAATGCATCATGCAAAATGCCAGACTGGATGAAACACAAGCTGGAATTAAGACTGCCGTGAGAAAAATCAGTAACCTCAGATGTGCACGTGGCACCACCCTTATGGCAGAAAGCAAAGATGAACTAAAGAGTCTGTTGACGAAAGTGCAAGAGGAGGTTTAAAAAACTGGCTTAAAACTCAACATGCAAAAAAACTAACACCATGGCATCCAGGCCCATCACTTCATGGCAAATAGATGGGGAAACAATGGAAACAGTGACCGACTTTATCTTCTTGGGCTCCAAAATCACTGCAGATGGTGACTGCAGCCATGAAATTAAAAGACACTTGCTCCTTGGAAGAAAAGCTATGACAAGCCTAGACAGTATTTTAAGAGGCAGAGACACTACTTTACCAACAAAAGGTCCATCTAGCTAAAGCTATGGTTTTTCCCCGTAGTCATGTATGGTTGTGAGAGTTGGACCATAAAAAAGCTGAGTGCCAAAGAGCTGATGATTTTGAACTGTGGTGTTGGAGAAGACTCCTGAGAGTCCCTTGGACTGCAAGGAGATAGAACCCATCAATCCTAAAGGAAAACAGCCCTGAATATTCATGGGAAGGACTGATGCTGAAGCTGAAGCTCCAATACTTTGGCTACTTGATGTGAAGAACTGACTCATTAAAAAAGACCCTGATGCTGGGAAAGACTGAAGGCAGGAGAAGGGGACGACAGAGGATGAGACGGTTGGACAGCATCACTGACTTGATGGACATAAGTTTGAGCAAGCTCCAGGAACTGGTGATGGACAGGGAAGCCTGGTGTCCTGTAGTCCCTGGGATCACAAAGAGTCGGACTCGACTGAGTGACTGAACTGAACTGTAAAATCAATAGGTACAATCCCTGCCTCCTACAGTGGAATAAATAAACAGATATGACACGTTTTTTGTCTTTTCTGTATTCCAGCCACCCCGCCTCCCTTCTATTCCTGGATGTCCATAGGCCAAATCCTTCCCACATGCTGCTCCCCTGTCTGCAATGCTATTCCATGTGCTAGACCCACCCCTCTCCCTTACTTACATAAAGGCTTAGCTGAAATACCAAATGCCACCTTATCAAAGATTCTTTCTTTGACAGCTCCCCCTCTCCAACCAGCCCCTCCTTACAGACTTTGCTTTTCGCTTCCTAGAACTTATCACTACCTAGCATTATGCATGTGCTCATAACCTGTCTCCCCTAACTGGAAGGTAAACTTGATGAGAGTGGGGCCTTTGCAACATCCCTTATCACCCCTCATTCATGCCTAGAAGGGCACCTGGCATACCACCAGTGTCCAACAATGCCTTTCAAATGAATAATATACAGGTCTGGAATAAACCAGACCTGGCTTCAAATTTTGGCCCTGCAGCATTGGCAAAAATAATCAAAAATATGTAATCACTGCAAACCTCATTTTACTCATAGTTACAATGAGGAAAATAACTAAAGGAAAGAAAGAGAATAAGAATGAAAATAGGAAAAAGGAGCAAGGGCAAGAAAGGAAGAAGGACCTATTTCCAACAGTTGCTGTAAGTCGTGTAGCTAAAAAGTATCTAGTGTAGCAGCAACGGACAAATAATAGGAATATAATGCACAATCCTGGCATCTTGGCTGCTTAAGAACATATGGGGCAAAGGGAGAGTGGCGGTATGAAAAAATGGCAAGACTTTTACAATGTACCTTTTGGTTTTGCTTTAAATTGGGAGTCAGAAACACGAGAAATTTCTCAAACTCAGAAACTGTATGTTTTAGGAACTGGTGTTGCTGAGTCCTAGAGGAGCCTGAAGACCCAGTAGAAATCCAGTCCTTTGTCCTAGAGTTAAGATTTGGAGATCTAACAAGGTCACGATGAAGGTGAAAAGAGATGAAACATGCAAAGAAAGGAATTAGCAGGCAG
Source organism: Neotragus moschatus (assembly GCA_006410615.1). Lineage (NCBI taxonomy): Eukaryota > Metazoa > Chordata > Mammalia > Artiodactyla > Bovidae > Neotragus > Neotragus moschatus. Next base: position 793,010 of record SJYA01003019.1, on the reverse strand, counting down.
CAACCTAAATTCCTGTTCACTATCATAGGAGTGAACAACATAGGCAGAATCATCACACGGTGTAAAGAATACAGCAGAGAAAAAGATTGCACTGGAGCTCTGTTCAGCACCATGGACAGAGCACCAATCAAAGTACCGGGCAATAAGGTAAAAGGGTATACAAGCCATGATACCACTTCTATGAAGTGTGAAATAAAAACACATAAGATAATAGTATGTGAGTCTGGTGGGCTACAGTCCATAGCATCACAAAGAGTCAGACACAACTGAGTGACTAATGTGGATGAGTTTGAGTATGGATATAGGAGTGATAGATACCCATTTAAGGAGAACGGTTAGTTGGGGTTATCAGAGGATGCATTTTGGGAAAAGGCACTTTGGGCTTCAGCTGCGTTTGCAACAATGTAGTTCAGAGGCTGACAGAACTCTGGTGCATCCAAATACAGCTTGTCATCTATTTTGGTGTGACGCTTGAACCAAGGATGGCTTTCACATTTTTAATGGTTGAAAAAAATCCTAAGAAGGATAACATTTCACGACCTGTGAAAACGATGTGAAATTCACATTTCAGTGTCCATTAGTAACATTTTCTTGGAACACACACACACACACACACACACACCATCTGGAGATGACAAATTTCTCTTGTATACCTCTGTGTTCTCCTCCTCAGGCTGGGAGTTGAGGGCACAGACCTCCTCACACATGGGTGGGCACCCAAGAGGCAGGGGAAGTGGCACATAATGGATACAAAGGACCCAATTTGAAAGCTGCCCAGCTGAGCCTGTGACTGTACTGTCACTGTCAGGGTTTTCACTGCTGTGTGGGGAGGCCCGTGTTATCTTATTTCATGCTTTTCTGGTTGGTTTTCAGGGCTGTCCTTAGGCTGATAAATCAGAGAGGCCAAGTTGACATCAATAGTCTTTGAAATCAAGAGACTTTTGCAATACGAAAAACGGGGTCAAAGTAGTAGTTACCATTGGACTCGCTAAGCCTGGAAGTTTGATTTGAGGATAGGGAAGGAGAGGTAAGAAAGCATTTGGTAAATATATTGGGAAGTGAGGAAACCAAGAAGGACCCTGTGGGGCTCCTGGGCACAAAAGCCTTCTATGTTCCCCATCTCTGGATTACAGGAAACAGGCTTCTTTCAGCCTCCAAGGCCTCCACTAAGTTCCCACAGGAGGTTCAAAGAGTTGCTAATTAGGAGAGGGAGGGGGATGCTGAGACTGGAGATGAAGTCTAGAAAAAGTAGTGCAGCCTTAGGGAAGGTTCCTGAGGGAAGGTTCCTCCAGTGATACGCACAACAATATCTTCAAGCTGTTTTGCAGATACTGAAACCCTCACCAGGTGGGAGAAACTAACTGTATGCTGCCCATAAGCACACAGACCCCAGACCCATTGGAACCAGACGGTTGATGATGCTGACTCCCACTTACCTTACCACCAAACCAATCAGAAGAATGTCCACGAGCTGATCATGGCCACACTCTCTTGGAAGCATTACTATAAAACTATGCACTACCCACCTCCAGGTGAGGACATACAATTTTGTGGGCGTTAGCTTGCTGTGGCCCCTTTTGCCTGCAAAGCAACACAGCTATCTATTCTTTTCTACTAGACCCAAAACTCTTGTCTGTAAGATTTAATTCAGTGTCAGGGTAGAGAGGCCAGATTCGGCTCCAGTGATGGAGAGCTATCAGTATATGAAGCTGACCATTAGTGGAAACTTCTAACGTACTCCCCAGTCCTACCCTAAAATCCTAAAAGTGATTAATACAGTAACTTTTTAAGAAGAAGGTAAAAGAAGGCTATGAAACATGGGGTCTATTAATGCCAATTGGTGTACTAGTGTTGGGACTCTGGTAGCAAGTTTGGTATTTTTTTAGATTTAAATAAAATGCAAAAATTTTGATTTTCTCTAGAATACTAAAAAGATCTGATACCCGGGGAAGGGTCATTGAATAGGAAAGGCAAATAATTAAGTAAATGCAATACCTCACTCTTAATTAAATAATTGCAAACAGAAACAATAAGGATATGCCACATTTTGCTCCTCAGATGGGCTATGTTTCAAACATCTTTCATAATATCCTGGACTACTGAGGGCTCGTAAACATAGGCATTCTCATATTCAGAGAGAATGCAATGACGCAACTATTTCAGAGGGTATTGTGACAACGTCTATGAAAATTAAAAATGTATACACTCTCAGACCTAAGAATTTCTTTTTGGTAATTTTTCTTTGAGCAGTGCTCGCTCCCTACACTTGTCTGAATGCTTACCAACCAAGTAAGTAACATGTGTGTACATGTATGTATCAACATTGTTTGAAATAGGCAAACATCTATATGTCTATTAGAGATGTGGAGAAGTGTTAGTCACTCAGTCGTGACTGACTCTTTGAGACCCCATGGACTGTAGCCTTCCAGGCTCCCCTGTCCCTGGAATTATCCAGGCAAGAATACTGGCATGGCTAGCCATTCCCTTCTCCATGGGATCTTCTTGACCCAGGGACGGAACCCAGGTCTGCATTGCAGGCAGATTCCTAACCATCTGAGTCATCAGGGATAGTGATTAACACAATTATAGTTGATTGTATAATGGAGTTCCTATGTAGTGATGAGTCATTGAGTGGCTCAGTCAGTTCAGTTCTGTTGCTCAGTCGTGTCCGACTCTCTGCAGTTCCATGGACTGCAGCACGCCAGGCCTCCCTGTCCATCGCCAACTCCCGGAGTTTACTCTAACTCATGTCCATTGAGTCGGGGATGCCATCCAACCATCTTATCCTTCGTCATCCGCTTCTCCTCTTGCCCTTAATCTTTCCCAGCAGCAAGGTCTTTTCAAATGAGTTAGTTCTTCGCATCAGGTGGCCAAAGTATTGGAGTTTCAGCTTCAGCATCCATCCTTCCAGGGAATATTCAGGACTGCTAAACGTATATGTAGTATATAGAAATATTTTTAATTTGCTATTAATTCACCCAGACCAAATGTGGCATAATAGTTTTATAAAATGAATATTGGTGAGTGTGTATGTATGTATACACACACATTTATCTCTATAAGTCAAAAAAATTATGAAATCCAGATTTCAGAGCACAGTCAGCAAGAAACGTCTACGTCAGTCACAGACCCTCCTAGAGCAAAAGTTTTCCGGAGCTCATCTCCTCTCAAATATGGGTATTTCAATTACAACAGAAGTTAATTAGAAAATGTAACCTAGGGAGATCTGAAATGAGACTAAAACTAAACTTCCAACAATAGAAGATGTATTTTTTCAAAACTACCAACTTTAGGGAATGGGAATGACGGTCAGAAAGGGGATCTACTTTTCACTTGGTGCAGTGCTTCACTTGCTTCTCCTTGTTCTTGTCAGTGTTGCCACTTCTGTTGGTATAAAAGTGATTGACGCTTACAACATAAGCGTCAATAGCATCTAGTATACTTATAGTGTAACCTCAAACCACTTCATTGCTAATACACTGGGGACTGATGAAAACTGAGGTCTCTGTCAACTTCCCACAGTGTCTCAGCAGGGGTCCCTGATCCAGGTGGTGGCATGCAAGATGTTCAATACAGAAATTTGATTGGAGGGGTGGAAAAAAAAAGTTGAAATGAGATGTCCAGTTCTCATCTACAGCCAGAATTAGTGGGATAGTGGTTATACAAAGTTGTGAGTTTCCTTTGAAATTTATCTCAGCTTATAAGATACTGGTTTGAGTTTCATTTCAGAGTTTGGGGGCAGTCATTTTCACAGTTCGTTAAAAGGCCAAGGTTGTTTTTCCTCAGTGAAACAGATTAGTCCTATGGCAAGCTGTTACAAGGTTAGTGACTCATGTAAATAGACAGGGAGATCAGTAATTGTCCCCTGTCCCCTGTCCCTGCTGGCACGGATCATCATGGGCACAGAAACATTCAGGTCACTGGCCAGGTCTTTCATTCCAGAAATAAAATGGAGAAGCAATAAAGCTCAAACTTGGCATTGCAGGTTCTCTTACAAGATAATGTCTATAGACAAGCACAAATATACAACTATAGACCCATGGATAATTATCATGCAAAGAATTCTGATAAAAGTTTTGCTCTCTTCCCCCAGATTATGCACACATGCAACGTGGCACAGGATTTCAGGGAGTTGTGAGTTTCTCATGCTCATCTCATCCATTAGACCTATGGGACTAGACACCCTATGGTTACAGCCCCTTCTTTAAGAAGACCTGCCCATACAGTGACAAGGAGATATCCATTAAGTCAATATACGTTAAATGTACCAGGCTCTGAGCTATGCTTTATACACAGAACCAAGAATAAACAAGATGTGACTTTTCAAGAAGATTTCAATCTAACAGTTTGGTCAACATTTTCTCACTATATACATTACATTTACACACACACATATCTATATTAAGTAAATCAATAGAATGTAGGTTTCCTTTTTACAATTTTCATGTACTGGGTAGCAGTTTTAATGCATTAGGTACATGCCATACATATGTGTGTACACATTCTCTCTCTCTCTATCCCCCTCACACATACAGTATTTAAACAGTAAAATCTTTGTCTCCAGGATGACAATATATCAATTTGTCCACAGTTGAATGCAGGGGCCAATAACAAATGCCAAGTATAATAAATACGTTCAGAATTTTCCAATAATACAACCCATGATTGACTGTAATTGAGGTTGCTCTCTTCAGCTTGCCTCCCAAGGCAGAGAAGTAGTACAAGAAAGAACAACATCCTTGACAAGGGTATAAACTATAAGACGTCCAGATTTCAGAGCATAGTCAGCAAGAAACATCTATGTCGCTCACAGACTCTCATAGAGCAAAAGCTTTCTAGAGCTCATCTCCCCTCAAATATGGAGATTTCAATTGAAACAGAAATTAATTATAAAATGTAATCTAGGGAGATCTGAAATGAGACTAAGACTAAACTTCCAACAGCAAGCTCAGATGAGCATTTGCCATCCATCCCATGGTGATGAGCAAAATAAGGAGGGATTTTGTTGTGTGTCACATGTTTCAGGGAATTGGTGACAAAATTCCTAAACCATTAAAATCAGAAAAAAGAAAAAAAAACTTACTACAAACTTTTTAAAAATTGTATTACTTGGGCATATCTCTACCAGATGTATGACCTAGAATACAAATGATGGGTTTCATATACTAAACAGTAAGAAAGGATGGAGAAACAAAAGAGGAAACCCAATCCCAGAATGTGGAGAGAGAGATAACATAGATACTGGATTTCTGGGAGCAACCGATCAGCCTGGAGTCTGATTCTGATAAATATACACTCAGTTATATTTGCTAACAATTTGCTACTTGGACCTCTCTGTTTTCTCTCTTTCTTTCCTCCTCTTCTCTGTTTCTTTGATCTGAAGCCGTGTTACTGACTCTCTTGGAAAGACACAGACAGACAGAGGGAAGATGATATAAAAAAAAAAAAAAAATCTCTTTTTTACACTGAGTCAGCTCAGGTGTTACGCTTATATCCTTTATTTCAATGGTAGGTTTTGTGTTTTTTCTCCTGTTTTGTTTTGATAGGGATAACATCTCCAATTAAATCCCTATATTTAATTTTCACTCTTGGATAGTTTCTGAAGATGCTGCCTTTGCAAAAAAAAAAAAAGTAAAATAAATAAATAAAATTAGAACTGATGTATTTCATGCCTTGTGAAAGCTGAGCCTGAGATGACAGTTTGGCATTATCAGCCTCCCTGCCTGCAAGGAGCACAGGAATGTTGCTGGGTGAGAGAAAATGTGCAGACTGGGGAAAGTGACGGTCTTGTTGCTTTCAGGATACAGAGTGAGAGCATTAGATGCCACAAGCCAAAAAGCAGCCGAATCCCCCAAAGCTGGAAAACAGAAGCAAACTGGGATGCTACCAATTTCATCCAGAGCTTTCTAAACGAAAAGTATGGTCACGGGAGACAGACCCTAAAGCTCTTTCATTAGCTTTTCATTGTGAGACTTTGTTACTTTAAGTGTGTTCCACAGACCAGGGGCAGCAGCTTCCCCTGCAGACTCTTGGGCCCTTACNATTATCAGCCTCCCTGCCTGCAAGGAGCACAGGAATGTTGCTGGGTGAGAGAAAATGTGCAGACTGGGGAAAGTGACGGTCTTGTTGCTTTCAGGATACAGAGTGAGAGCATTAGATGCCACAAGCCAAAAAGCAGCCGAATCCCCCAAAGCTGGAAAACAGAAGCAAACTGGGATGCTACCAATTTCATCCAGAGCTTTCTAAACGAAAAGTATGGTCACGGGAGACAGACCCTAAAGCTCTTTCATTAGCTTTTCATTGTGAGACTTTGTTACTTTAAGTGTGTTCCACAGACCAGGGGCAGCAGCTTCCCCTGCAGACTCTTGGGCCCTTACTGAATCAGAATCCACATTTTAACAAGATCTCTAGGTGGGTTGTATGCATGTTCAAGTTTGAGACGCAGTGCTCTAGATTTTTCATAAAACCTGTGAGTTTAGGTAGCCAGTTGACTGAAAATTGGTCAACTACGTATCCGTTCATTCAGTAAGCTCTCTACATGGAGCCCGTGTGGAATGTGCTGGAGACGCACTATCAAGCAAAGGTATACTTGACTCCTGCATTCACAGAACTTACTTATAGGCTGGTGGAGAAGAAAAGTTATGATCAAATAACCATGTAAATGGAATGTGTGATTTCAAGCTAAGATGAGCACCATAAACATAAATAATGGAGTTGAATGAAAGCAAACAAAAAATAAATGAATTTAGATTAGAAGTTCAAGAAAGACTTCCTTAAGAAGTCTTAAGAAACCAGGGATGCTTTCTCTGGTTTGATATAATTCTGTAGTTATGTTAGATGTTATCATTGGAGGAAGTTGGGTAGAGGATTTGAGGGAACTCTACTATTTGTGTGTGTGTGTGTGTGTGTGTGTGTGTGTGTGTATGTGTGTGTGTATAACTTCTATATGAGTCTAAGGGGCTTCCTTTGTGGCTCAGATGATAAAGAATCTGCCTGCAATTCAGGAGAACTAGATTCAATCCCTGGGTCAGGAAGATCCCCTGGAGAAGGGAAAGGCTCCAGTATTACCACTCCAGTATTCTTGCCTGGAGAATTCCATGGACAGAGGAGCCTGGAGGGCTACAGTCTATGCGGTTGCAAAGAGTCAGACATGACTGATGAACTTTCACTTCATGTGAGTTTAAAATTGTTTCAGATGTTTAACCAAATACCTGGATGATCCCCAGTGATGAGTTACACTGAATTGGTCAGGGAAGAGGGAAGAAATGAATTTCAAGCAGAGGAAACACCAGGTATTGGAGCCTTATAGGGAGATAAAACTTACGGGTCTAAAAATTAAAAGCAAACCCAAAGACCTCCAGATTAGGAATGAGGAGGGCCCAGAGTGAAATGAGACTGAGAAAATGGACAGATGACCTTGTCACTTCTGACCTCAGAAGAGACAGCTCTGGCTATTGTGTACCGAAAACTGAACCTTGGACTCCAAGGTAACATTGCCAGCTCTGGTCACCACCAGAGAGAGCCCGCTTTAAAAGAGGAGAGGAAGCAGCTCTAAATTGCTGAGGTTATTCTGTGTCAGGTACAGTCTGGGCTCATTGCATATCACAGCCCTTCCTGAGTTTATAAGGAGAAAGGAGATGGTCAGCTTGGACCCTGATCTGTCCCCCAACTGATTCAGCCAAAGGATATATATTCATCCCCTACACAGGGAAAGAAACCTCTGGAGATGAAATTATCTCCCCGTGAGTGCACAGTGACGGAGGAGGTGTGGTTTCTGGAGAGTGTGGATGGTGCGGTGACCAGCTGCTTTCAGCTGTGAGCTGGTAAGCCATGGGTATCACCTGCCTTTGCATCAAAAGAGTGGAGGACATGTAGACAGGCTCCGCGTCAGTGATGGTAAAGTCTGTGAACTGTGAGGGGTAGTTTTGAAGGAGGGAAGGTCTCCAAAATTGGATTATAGCCCTCTGCTCAGTGCTGGACAACCTCCAACAGCCTCCTGGCTCCGTGGTGACTGGAGAGTCCATTCTCTTCCTCTTCTTTACACTGGAGACCTCTTCCTTTTCAGTTGCCTTTTCTCTCTCATCCTCTTTTTTTTTCTTCTCTATAGTTCCCCCTTTACTCTTTCACCTGCAGCACCCATCTTGGGCTAATAGTACCCTGTGAAATGCTCAGCCCTTCTGGAGATCTTCAGGACCAAAGAAGGGGAAGGAAATCCATATCATTTAACCATACTACTTAAACTTTCTATGCCTTGATTGCTTCATCCATAAAATAGGAACCACCTATAAGTTGTGAAGATAGTTGTGATAAAGTATAGAAATCCCTTAGCATAATTCTTAGTATAGGGCAAGTGCTCAGTAAATATTAGCTACCATAGGAATCACTGTTATTAACTTCTTCAATTTACAGTGAAGAAACAGAGGCATAAAGACTTTCAAGGTCACACAAGAGAGTGAACTTGTGAGCCATACAGACATGTGTTTGGATTGTGAATCTTCAACTCCCTCCACATCAAGTGCTAAAGTCACAATGTCCACAGGAAACACAATCCTTCACTCAGCCAATCTAACCAGGGGTGTTCAGAGCTACCAACTGACTTTTCCCTTCTGCTGCTTGATTCTCTCCTACAAGCCCTTTCCAAGTATTCTGTGAATCTCCCACTACACCGTGAGGTATTGCCTGGATGATATCTGATAAAACAAAGAAACTGGTGAAAAAAATCACATCAAAAGAGCAGCAGTAACAAGGGGATGACAGAGGATGAGACGGCTGGATGGCATCACCGACTCTATGGACATGAGATTGCTCCGGGAGTTGGTGATGGACAGGGAAGCCTGACGTGCTGCAGTCCATGGAGACACAAAGAGTCGGACACAACTGAGCGACTGAACTGAACTGAACACAATAATAATACATGTTTACTTTAGCANTAGATGTTATCATTGGAGGAAGTTGGGTAGAGGATTTGAGGGAACTCTACTATTTGTGTGTGTGTGTGTGTGTGTGTGTGTGTGTGTGTATGTGTGTGTGTATAACTTCTATATGAGTCTAAGGGGCTTCCTTTGTGGCTCAGATGATAAAGAATCTGCCTGCAATTCAGGAGAACTAGATTCAATCCCTGGGTCAGGAAGATCCCCTGGAGAAGGGAAAGGCTCCAGTATTACCACTCCAGTATTCTTGCCTGGAGAATTCCATGGACAGAGGAGCCTGGAGGGCTACAGTCTATGCGGTTGCAAAGAGTCAGACATGACTGATGAACTTTCACTTCATGTGAGTTTAAAATTGTTTCAGATGTTTAACCAAATACCTGGATGATCCCCAGTGATGAGTTACACTGAATTGGTCAGGGAAGAGGGAAGAAATGAATTTCAAGCAGAGGAAACAGCAGGTATTGGAGCCTTATAGGGAGATAAAACTTACGGGTCTAAAAATTAAAAGCAAACCCAAAGACCTCCAGATTAGGAATGAGGAGGGCCCAGAGTGAAATGAGACTGAGAAAATGGACAGATGACCTTGTCACTTCTGACCTCAGAAGAGACAGCTCTGGCTATTGTGTACCGAAAACTGAACCTTGGACTCCAAGGTAACATTGCCAGCTCTGGTCACCACCAGAGAGAGCCCGCTTTAAAAGAGGAGAGGAAGCAGCTCTAAATTGCTGAGGTTATTCTGTGTCAGGTACAGTCTGGGCTCATTGCATATCACAGCCCTTCCTGAGTTTATAAGGAGAAAGGAGATGGTCAGCTTGGACCCTGATCTGTCCCCCAACTGATTCAGCCAAAGGATATATATTCATCCCCTACACAGGGAAAGAAACCTCTGGAGATGAAATTATCTCCCCGTGAGTGCACAGTGACGGAGGAGGTGTGGTTTCTGGAGAGTGTGGATGGTGCGGGGACCAGTTGCTTTCAGCTGTGAGCTGGTAAGCCATGGGTATCATCTGCCTTTGCATCGAAAGAGTGGAGGACATGTAGACAGTCTCAACGTCAGTGATGGTAAAGTCTGTGAACTGTGAGGGGTAGTTTTGAAGGAGGGAAGGTCTCCAAAATTGGATTATAACCCTCTGCTCAGTGCTGGACAACCTCCACCAGCCTCCCGGCTCCGTGGTAACTAGAGAGTCATTCTCTTCCTCTTCTTTACACTGGAGACCTCTTCCTTTTCAGTTGCCTTTTCTCTCTCATCCTTTTTTTTCTTCTCTATAGTTCCCCCTTTAGTCTTTCACCTGCAGCACCCATCTTGGGCCTAATAGTACCCTGTGAAATGCTCAGCCCTTCTGGAGATCTTCAGAACCAAAGAAGGGGAAGGAAATCCATGTCATTTAACCATACTACTTAAACTTTCTATGCCTTGATTGCTTCATCCGTAAAATAGGAACCACCTATAAGTTGTGAAGATAGTTGTGATAAAGTATAGAAATCCCTTAGCATAATTCTTAGTATAGGGCAAGTGCTCAGTAAATATTAGCTACCATAGGAATCACTGTTATTAACTTCTTCAATTTACAGTGAAGAAACAGAGGCATAAAGACTTTCAAGGTCACACAAGAGAGTGAACTTGTGAGCCGTACAGACATGTGTTTGGATTGTGAATCTTCAACTCCCTCCACATCAAGTGCTAAAGTCACAATGTCCACAGGAAACACAATCCTTCACTCAGCCAATCTAACCAGGGGTGTTCAGAGCTACCAACTGACTTTTCCCTTCTGCTGCTTGATTCTCTCCTACAAGCCCTTTCCAAGTATTCTGTGAATCTCCCACTACATCGTGAGGTATTGCCTGGATGATATCTGATAAAACAAAGAAACTGGTGAAAAAAAAATTACATCAAAAGAGCAGCAGTAACAAGGGGATGACAGAGGATGAGAAGGCTGGATGGCATCACCGACTCTATGGACATGAATTTGCTCCGGGAGTTGGTGATGGACAGGGAAGCCTGACATGCTGCAGTCCATGGAGACGCAAAGAGTCGGACACAACTGAGCGACTGAACTGAACTGAACACAATAATAATACATGTTTACTTTAGCAATAAGGGATTTTGGAATTTTCTCATCACCTGCAAAGAAAAACCCCCTGATTGGATGAGAGTTGTAGACAATTATCAAGACAACTCTAGATTACTAAACAAAGAAAGTCCTCAAGTCCAAATGACTTAGATTAGTGCCACTGTGATTTCCCTTAACACAGATGTAATTCATGGCAGATCCAGAAAACAAATTATTACTATGAGCATCATGGAAAAGTGGCTTTACTTACGACCATCCACAGTTCTGGCCTCTAGATGCNCAAAGAGTCGGACACAACTGAGCGACTGAACTGAACTGAACACAATAATAATACATGTTTACTTTAGCAATAAGGGATTTTGGAATTTTCTCATCACCTGCAAAGAAAAACCCCCTGATTGGATGAGAGTTGTAGACAACTATCAAGACAACTCTAGATTACTAAACAAAGAAAGTCCTCAAGTCCAAATGACTTAGATTAGTGCCACTGTGATTTCCCTTAACACAGATGTAATTCATGGCAGATCCAGAAAACAAATTATTACTATGAGCATCATGGAAAAGTGGCTTTACTTACGACCATCCACAGTTCTGGCCTCTAGATGCACAAGGTCCGGTTCCTTGTTCGACCCCATCACAGACCTAAATGATGGAGAAATATCAACATTAATGAAACCCCACATGCCCCAGAGAAACTCAGCTGAGCCCCATAAACTATTATACTAATATCCACAGGACTTTAAAGCCACGATCCTTGGGATACATCTACAGCCTGACAGTAAAATTTCCACTTCAAATAAAGCTGATAATGAAACCTTTATTTGATGGAGGACAGGCTTAACTCTGGCAAGGATATTGTGTGTTATTATCTCAGACTTGCAAATAAGTCCCACACATGTCATATGCAACAATCTCACTGACAGTATATTAAACTTTCAAGACTTAGCGGGCAGATGCCAGGCAAGCTGCTTTAGCTGGATGACTTGAACAGTGATCTACATAGCAAACCGATCCAATTAACGTTTTTATTTGAAATGTGCAGAACTATCTACTACTATCCTATGAACAGACCATGTGACCCAACAACTGTAGTGGACAGAACAGTGCAGGGTGACCATTCTCTGTGTTTTTGAACTAGTTTGAGGGGGAAATGCAGCTGCATTTGCTTTCTGGTGTGTGCTGGAAGCCACAAATGTAAGTAAAAGACAAGTCTATTTAAAATACCTTGGAGGCACATATTATTTAGTCTTATCTTGCAGTGAGCCATATTAAATAGAAAATAATTATTCTGTTACATAAGTAATATGGGCCATCGTACTTCATCTCGTAAGACTTTCATTCGACAAGATTAATTAGCCTTGGGATTGTCTATAATTTTTTTTTAATCAGGACTTGCACAACTTTCATTTATTTGTTTCATTTCCAAGTGGAAGGTGTAACATGCCTTAAAACTGNTCGGAGGCACATATTATTTAGTCTTATCTTGCAGTGAGCCATATTAAATAGAAAATAATTATTCTGTTATATAAGTAATATGGGCCATCGTACTTCATCTCGTAAGACTTTCATTCAACAAGATTAATTAGCCTTGGGATTGTCTATAATTTTTTTTTTATCAGGACTTGCACAACTTTCATTTATTTGTTTCATTTCCAAGTGGAAGGTGTAACATGCCTTAAAACTGGTCTCCTTTTGCCTCCTTTGAGCCCCTCAGCTCCACCATCAAATCCATGTGAGAAAATGTAAATGGTGAAAACACTCAGATCTCAGCGTGGTACCCTAGGTGCACCTCGCTTCTGCCGTCACCTCCTGCTACAGGGGAAGACATGCCACTTCTGAAAGTGTCTCTTGCCCTTCCTTAGCCTCTGTGAGCCTCTGTGTGCTTTTCTCTCCAGCATGAAAGGCTGTTTTCCAGGTTCACCTCGTCTTCCTTGACTCTTACTCTAAGGCACATCTGAAAAGTCACTTCCTCCATTACCTAGTTCCCAGTTACACCAGGAAAATTTTTCTCTTCCTACCACAAATATTACTTTTTTAAAATATAAACCCTGTAACAGTGTGCCAGAGTTATTTTTGTCTTTCCCTGTGTAAAAGCAGCCACCCCCCGCCCCCACATTAAACTGAGAGCCATGGAGGAGTTTTGCTTTAAACACTTTATATTCATATGTATAAGTGAATAAAATAATGCCTGAGCTCTAACATAACTGAAAGAAGGAACAGGGGGAAGGTAAACGGGGAGGAAGGTAGGAAGAGTGTATGATGAGCTGTGAGCTCTTCGAAGTAAGTAAATTAATCACTATCCTATGGGCATCCCCAGAACACTTCTTATTTGACTTTATCTTCCAACTCCAAGAGTCTGAGGCTTAGCCTGCTTAGTCTCTGTTCATCTTAAGAAGTCTCCTAAGGCCCTATTATCACTGTCAGTAACTTTTCTTTGATTGACACATGGCCTAAAACTCAGAGCCTATGCCTGAAAAATTAAACTCTATTTTTCTTCTCCCAGGAGGCAGAACAGTTCAAGCAAGGGTTTTATAATTCCCCCCAAAGACACAGAGGACATGTACTTGGTCATTTCGCCTGGTTAGAATCTGAACATAGGAAGATGTGACACTTTCACCATTGTTTCAGTCATCCACTGTAGTGACTGCTTGTCTATGGTTGGTAGCACTCCACTGCCCAAAGTGAAGCATTGACTGGGTTCAGTCAACCTCTGCTGATGAGACCACAGTCACGAGCACTAAAAATAAAGACAAGCTCCCAACAACCCTCAAACCAGAAAGCTCAGCAGGTAACTGGTTTTTGCAAATTATTACTAGGTAGTAACATGTTGGTCACTTCCCTCCTTAATTGCTGCAAGTTTCTTCCTTGAAATGACCAGCATCTATGATGCTGGCATCCCATAAACAGAGGCGCACTCCCCTGCAAACTAAATAACCTGCTTGGCTTGTGATTAGTGTCAACAGGAGGCAGAATGTTTATCCTGTATCTAGTTTCATCTTCCCATGTGCTCATGACCTCAAACCAAAATCTCTTAAGCTCTTTTATTATCTCTAAAGGCAGGAGCTGTTGTTTCAAGTGACATGTTCCCTCTTACTAACTAATGAAAAGAGACAGGGCCAAAACAGAGTCCTCTGTCTCTCCAAAATCTACCGTGGCCACCAACTTCCTTACCTCGCCTAAGATTTTCCCAGGTATAGTAAAACTGCAGCAACACAATAAAACTTTAAAGTCAGACCAGAGTTTTTATTTACTGACGTGCTCGTCCTTTTTCCTGGAGGCCTAAGGGTGCCTCCTGGATCTGCAGTCACAGATTATAAAGAATCATTGCTGCTTTTACTTTGTGGCACTGGTGAGTTCTCAAGAGCTGAAGCCAAACAAGTTAAACGTTCACAGAGGTGTTGGTTTTAACGGTGCTGTCATGGACCAGACCCTTATGGAAACACATCACTGCAGATGATCTGCAAAGTATCATTTTCTAGCTCGTTTATGCATTTTAGTTGGAGCTGTGGAACTGAATGGCTTTCTGTATGTTTTAAGACCAGTTGTTGGGCTTAATGATGATGCTGATGACAATGATTGACAATAAGGACAGGTGGTTGCCAGGGACTTTGGGGGATGGAAGAAAGGGGAGAAAATGATAAAAATGCGCAACCTTTCAGTTAAGAGATGAATAAGGTCTGAGGACTTAATGTATAACACGGTGACTATAACGAAGAACACTGTATTATGCAATTGCAGTTTGCGAAAATAGTAGAATTTAAGTGTTCTTACACATCACACACACAAAAGATAAACATGTGAGGTAATTAATGTTAACTCAACTATGGAAATCCTTTCATAATGTATATGTATATCAAATCATCACATTGTACATGAAGCATATCACAAGTCTATTTGTCAGTTAAACCTCAAAAAAAAAAAAACTAAAAAAATAGTTTAAACTATTAAACTAAAAAACTTAAAAAAATAAGAAGTCAGAGAAAACCAGCATAAACAGAAATTTCAATTCAAAATATTCTCTTGATGATCTCATATTTGAAGTGAGATCTCAAAAATGGCATGAAGAATCTCTACCCAATCATGTTAGTAGCTCTGATTTCAGGTATTAAGCACAAAGGTTTGGGCAGCTTTGCTTTGTGCTTCCAGATTGCCCTGTACCATCCCCATCATGGTTCATAATGATTTGCTGGATCTCTCTGCATAACTGCTTCTCTTACTTCACTGAGCTCCCAAAAGGCAGGTACTCTGTTTTTATCACTACATTCTCTGTGCTTACCAGAGCATAGAGAAGAATATTTCCTCAACAAATATATAGACATGTTTACACTAGTCAATATTTACTATAATATCCAATATTATATTGGGTTGTTCAATTCTGGGACTCTGAAAGAATCTCTCTATGAAAATGAGATGAAAAATATTGGTGCAGGGTCCTTTAATTACATAAAAAGACAGTAGGTGGCTATATCTTGTATATTTTTATATTGTCTTTATGTCTAATTGGGAAAATGAATTCCCTTCTGGAGCTGAATTTCAATGAAGTTAAGGAATATCTCCATGCATGCTTTGCACGCATCGGCACCTCTGCCTGGAATAACCTCTTACCCTTCTTCTGCCTTCTTAGCTCTTATGGTTTGTGGCTCTGCTGCACATGAATGAAGTTGAAAACTATCTCCCCAGTGGGGGTGCCACCTAAACTAAGTCGGTTATCCCTTCTGAGACATCCAGAACTTTGCACATTCTTTTGTAAACCACAGATTAGGCCATGTTTCAAGTGGTGACTCATTTGCTTTTATTGACAGAAAAGCGCAAACTGTGTTAGGTACCATGCATGCCACACATAGATATTCAATAAATGTTTACCAACTGCTTTTGAATAATGAAGTAGACAGCAAGCCATATCAGCATTTATCAGTTTATCTGCATGTTTGACATTCAGTTACTTAACATCTTTGTGCTTTTATTTTTTAAGGATAAAATGAGACTAAAATAAGTTTTTCTAGAATATACATCTAAAGCACTTAAGAGATTCCTGGCTCACAGCAAGTATGTGTAGATAGATGGGGGATATTAATCCTCATGTGAAAATTAAAATTCATGTTGGTAATAAAAGCTTCTTAGGTTATCATGGGTACCTCATTAACAGAGATGATTTCTCATCATGAATCAACAGACAAAATGAGAGTCATTAGCCCAAAGATCAACCATATGAATGAATGAATTCTCTTATTTATTTAGTGAAATATTCCAAAGTCCTCTTATGTGGTAAGAACAAGGGTTACAGATTCCCTAGCTTTACATACAGCTATGAAAGAGACAGTAATCCAGTTAGACAAGAGTTCTAATATTCAAGTTGGTATCTGAAGACACAGGAGAAATGTCTGCGGGAGAATGTTCCATAAGCCTTTAGAGTAAAATAGATTGAATTTTCTCGGATATGTAATGATATGACCAATGGCTAGAGGGAGTGGCAGAGCATTCTCCTTAGAAATAAATATCAAGTAAAAAGGCCAAGGTCAGATAAAAGTTGATCCACAGAGATATCTACTAGTATGTAAACAGTAAACATGGCTAAGTTTTCACAGTAGACCAATNCGGGAGAATGTTCCATAAGCCTTTAGAGTAAAATAGATTGAATTTTCTCAGATATGTAATGATATAATCAATGGCTAGAGGGAGTGGCAGAGCATTCGCCTTAGAAATAAATATCAAGTAAAAAGGCCAAGGTCAGATAGAAGTTGATCCACAGAGATATCTACTAGTATGTAAACAGTAAACATGGCTAAGTTTTCACAGTAGACCAATAGAAGATAAAATGAAAATTTAGGTACTTTGTACATCATGTTAGGACTTCCTTGGTGGCTCACTGGTAAAGAATCCACTGCTGATACAGGAGACATGAATTTATCCCTGGGTGGGGAAGATCCCCTGGAGAAAGAAACAGCAATCTACTCCAGTATTCTTGCCTGGGAAATCCCATGGACAGAGGCGACTGGTGGGTTACAGTCAATGGGGTTGCAAAGAGTCGGACATGACTTTGCAACTAGACAGCAACAATATCACGTCAAGGTTTTGCATTTGATCCTAGAAGCCACAGGATGGCACTGAAGAAGCTTATGCACATAAGTTTATAAATGACTCCAAATAACTTGTGCTCCCATCTATCCATGTGTAAGTCTGTCTGCCCAAGGAAGGTGAAAGCCCTCAGAACATAGTAAACTCAGCTGTATTGATACAAACAAGATCAAGCCAGACTCCTGCATCTACGCTTCCAGTATCTTAAGCCAGTGCTCACATTTAGGAGCTGTTTTGGAATAAAACCTAAGGATTATCATAGTCAAGAATGCAAATAAAACACTCACTCTGATGTAGTGCGCTATGAAGTTAGCAGTGAAACATCAGCCTTCTGAAATACAATCAGCCAAATGCAGCCTTTGTAGACATTTTCTACAGAGAAACTCAAAAATGTCACTAGTTTATCATTCTCCTGGCATTTTGTCTGAGTTTATACCAGCTTAATATACTACTCAATAAATGCCGTGGACCCACAAAATGTACTGAGGGAGATAACCGCGGAGCAAGTATTAAAAAATAAACACTATGATGGGATAGCGCCTATTTATTCAGAGTCAGATTTACAGCTAATGGCCAAGGGAGGAGTCGGGAGGGATCTGCAGAGAGACAGAGGCTTGAGAGTTAGAGACACCTGCCCTCCTTTTTGTTTTAGAAGAAGCACTCATGTTCCCGCAGGCTTCCCATAAACAAAGCGAGTGGCCCCATCTACTACTGGGAGCAGCGGCAAAGTGCTGGCCTGTATTGGCGGCTGGATCCTCTGGTCTCTTCTGTAGTCAAGGGTTTCCTCTTCACATAACACTACGGTTAGGCTCTCAGAGATAAACGCTATCAGGCAAGTCCTAGTTAAAGCTATAGTTTTCACTCCTAAACAAAGCAGCTGGGCCTGAGGTCTCATCTTATGGGAGAAATGAGCTAGAAAAAAATAAAAAAGTATCTTAAAGGTGGCATTTTAAGCTCTCCTGTAAGCCTGAGAAACATGCTTGTTTGCGTTTTTCTGATCTCTACATGGTTACACTGGTTTTCCAGAAACAATGGTCGGTCAGTCAGTTCAGTCGCTCAGTCGTGTCCGACTCTTTGGGACCCCATGAATCGCAGCATGCCAGGCCTCCCTGTCCATCACCAACTCCCGGAGTTACTGAAACAATGGTAGCTACTACAAATAACAAATAAATAGAGGCAGACAAATAAAAATGCTGCTTAGTTTGTTAAATGCATAATGGCTACAAAGGATCAGCATGGCCAACACCCTTAAGCTCTTTACAGTCTGCATTTTGTCATTCCTACTCCCCAGATGAGAAGTCTGACCATTAAGCTACATGACATTTATAACAAAATGCAGACAAAGGAGAGGAAGTGAAGCATAGGCTGTCTGACTCAGAATGAGGGAAAACATAAAGCTCAGGAGGGTCGTGGGAGGTGAGGTTTTGTTACACAAAGTGCTCAGCAGAAAGAAAGCGGAAAGTTGAAAGAGAAATGAAAGGGCTTAGAAGTAAGCACGGGTCTCTGCAGACATCAACCGGTCTTCTAAACTGGTTGGGACAAACCATTCTTCTCGTTTCCCTCCTCTTTCTCACTTTCCCATTTTCTAATGTAATGACTTTACTTCTTACTCCATTGGTTGAATTTCCTCTCTCCTTCTTATTTCCCCACTTTTATGGTGCCTCCCCATCTCTGTCTTTGTTGTTTCTGAATGCAAATGAGAAAGTTTAGAGAGACACCAGGGAACGTGACCAGATCACGAGCCTGATCCTGAAACAGAAATGACAGTGTCAGCGCAATACAGAGAAAAATACTTTAAATTATCAAAGAATGTGGGATGGAGGTAAAAGAGGAGCACACAGCATTTTTAAGGCACGTTTCGTTTCTTCTTATCTTTTGAAACTATAGTGGTAGCATACCCTATGTATTTTTAGCAACTTGTTAATTTTACTCAACGTTGTATCTTAGAGACTGTTCCATGCCAGAACACAAAATTAATGAGAGAGATCTCTATTTTATCGCAGTCTATTAAATGAAAGTGCCCAATTTATCTATCTTCTATTGACTAGCTCAAAGTCAAAATGCATATAAAGGTAAAACAAATGCTACTGGAAACATACANGAAACTATAGTGGTAGCATACCCTATGTATTTTTAGCAACTTGTTAATTTTACTCAACGTTGTATCTTAGAGACTGTTCCATGCCAGAACACAAAATTAATGAGAGAGATCTCTATTTTATCGCAGTCTATTAAATGAAAGTGCCCAATTTATCTATCTTCTATTGACTAGCTCAAAGTCAAAATGCATATAAAGGTAAAACAAATGCTACTGGAAACATACATTCAAAATTCATAATGAAAGTCACCTCTGGAATTTTTAGAATTGTAGGGAAATAGTCAAAGGGATCAGTATACTTATCAGTAATTTATTTAACAATGACATGGAAGATGTACTTATGCATTATTATTAATAGTAATAAACCAATACTATTAATAAAAACAAGAAAATGTCTACAGTCAGGAAAGGAAGACTAAGGTGGATGTAATTAATGTGAGCAAATGACAAAGGGACAGAGGGGGAGATCGGTGGTATTTGCATGAGCAGGATACATGGAGTTTCCTCAAATTCCAGGACACTTACAACTTGTATACCATCTTAAGAAAGAGTGCTTGGAAGGCTAAAGTTGTGATAGTATATGAGGGAAAATTGCCAGGGATACCAGGAGGTGTGTATTTGTGCTGACTGTAAATTCAGTGAAAGGAAGAAGGTATAAAGGTCCTGATTCAGACTGAAGGGACTGTATTAATGGGAAACAAGAAGAGAAGAGACTTGCAACTCTCCTTTATTTTCATATTTGTTACAGACAGAGAACTTCAGACCAGAAGGCAGAAAATGAGTGTAAAGGAATGGAAACCTGGCTGCTAGAGACAGTCTGACCCAGAGAAATGATGTTCCATAAGAGAATACCAAGGGCAGAAACCTCCAAATTTTTATTTGAACACATCAAGCAAGAGAAAATAAAAAAAGAGTACATACTCAATATAGGAGTTACTAGTGATAAGTTGTGGAAATGCCTAGTTGTTGTTATTCATTGGCTAAGTTATGTTTGACTACTTGCAATCACATGGACTACAGCATGCCAGGCTTCCCTGTCTTTCACTGTCTCCCAGAGTTTGCTCAGATTCATGCCCACTGAGTTGGTGATGCTATCTAACCATCCCATCCTCTGCCACGCTCTTCTCATTTTGGCTTCAACCTTTCCCAGCATCAAGGTTTTTCCCACTGAGTCAACTCTTCCCATCAGGTGGCCAAAGTATTAGAGCTTCAGCTTCAGCATCAGTCTTTCCAGTGAAAATTTAGGGTTGATTTCCTTTAGAACTGACTAGTTTGATCCCCATGCTGTTCAAGGGACTCTCAAGAGTCTTCTCCAGCACCAAAATTCAAAGGCATCAATTCTTTGGCAATTAGCCATCTTTATGATCCAACTCTCACATTCATACGTGACTGCTGGAGAAACTATAGCTTTGACTATACAGACTTTGTCAGCAAAGTGATGTCTCTACTTTTTAATATGCTGTCTAGGTTTGTCATAGCTTTTCTTCCAAGGAGCAAGTGTCTTTTAATTTCATGGCTGCAGTCACCATCCACAGTGATTTTGGAGCCCAAGAAAAAAAAAATCTGTTACTGTTTACATTTCTTCCCCTTCTATTTGCCATGAAGTGATGGGACCGTATCCGATGGTCTTAGTTTTTTTAAATGTTGAGTACAAACCAAGTTTTTTCATTCTCCTCTTTCACCTTCATCAAGAGGCTCTTTAGTTCCTCCTCACTTTCTGCTGAAAGAGTAGCATCATCTGTGTATCTGAGGTTGTTGATATTTCTCCTAGCAATCTTGATTCCAGTCTGTGATTTATCCAGCCTGGCATTTCTCATGATGTATTTTGCATATAAGTTAAATAAGGTGACAATATTCTGCCTTGTTGTACTGCTTTCCCAATTTTGAACCAGTCTGTTGTTTCACATAAGGTTCTAACTGCTGCTTCTTGATCTGCAACCAGATTTCTCAGGAGATAAGTAAGGTGCTCTGGTATTCCCATCTCTTTAAGAGTTTTCTAGTTTGTTGTGATTCACATAGGCAAAGACTTTAGTATAGTCAATGAAGCAGAAGTAAATATTTTTTTCTGGAATTCCCTTGCTTTTCCTGTGATCCAATGGATGTTGGGATTTGATTTTTGGTTCCTCTGCCTTTTCTAAATCCAGCTTATACATCTGGAAGTTCACATACTGCTGAAGCCTAGCCTGAAAGATTTTGAGCATTGCCTTGCTAGCATGTGAAATGAGCACAGTTGTGCAGGAGCTTGAACATTCTTTGGCATTGCCTTTCTTTGAGATTGAAATGAAAACTGACCTCTTTTCCAGTCCTGTGGCCACTGCTCAGTTTTCCAATTTTGCTGACATATTGAGTGCAACACTTTAATAGCATCATCTTTTAGGATTTGAGATAGCTCAGGTGGAATTGCAAATGCACTATGGTATTTACATATTCACTTTAGAAAATATACAGGAAATAGAAATCAAAATAAAAGAAAGCAAAAAGTAGAAATTCTAATGCTTTCTTCTCCTATCTCCATGAATCATCTTGTCCATCCCTGGGGTAGGGTCACAGGTAACTCACCATGGAGACCATTGCTCTAGACTGAGGATTCCTGGGGCATCTTTAACATTTAAAGTGTTAAATGTTTAACACTGTCCTCCCCAGGAGGGCAGACAGCAAATTCTCAATTAAATTTTTAATGAATGAATGAGTTCAACAAATATTTATTGAACACCAATAATGTGCCAGTGGTAGTTCTAGGTGATGATGGTTTAGCAACAAATAAAAAAGAGGAAAATCCCTGCTCTTCATGTTTAGATTTCAACATAGAAGAAAGAGAGTGAATAACTATAAATACATATCAGGTGTATATTACATATAATATATCATTTCTTGAAAGCTGTGTAGGAAAAAACATATGAACTATAAGGGGCCTTAACTACATTAGGAAAAAAGAAAAACAAAACTCCTGTCAAATGCTGTTGATCAATAACTAGTGTCCATTTGCTAAGTGTAGGCTGAATATCACATAGGGTTTGGAAGGCTGTGCCACTGCTGGTGTCCTGTTTGTCAACTGTCAACAAGTTGGATAAGAATATATATTGTGTGCCTAGAAACTTCACATGCAACACAATTTCAGGAAAAATAATGGTGAGATAAGAGAAAGGCTGTGTTAGCCCTGAAAGCAATTTGCTTGCCTGAGGTCAAATGGCTAAAAAATGATACACAATCAGATTGGAACCTGATTTCTCTATAACTCCAGGTACCATCTATAGAAAGGTTGATAATAATACTACCTAATAATAAGACTGTTGTGAAGACTAAAAGAAAGAAGACGTACAGCTAACTATTGTCAACAGTAAAACTTCAGAGATGAAAAGACTGTTAGAGATGAACTAGTCCAAGCACTGCATGTCACAATTATGGAAACCAAAGTTTCAAGAGAGGAAATATCTCATCCAGGGTCACACCATTCAGACCGTGTCAGGTTGAAACTGCTAACCTGGGTCTTGACTCACTCCCCAGTGATCTTTCTCGTGAAAAAATATTCCTTTTATTTTCATTCTTTGTCTTAGGAATTAAAATCACTCTCAAACAGCAGAGTCGGTACATTTTATGGAGGTTTGTTTTATTTTTCGGGGAGCAGCAAGCCTGCATTTTTTTCCATAGCCAGGATAGAAGAGAGGGAGGAAGAGGTAAAAGTGTGTGTGTGCAGGAGCATACATGTGTGGGCACGCTCGTGCAGTAGCCCCAAGCCACCCTCCTCAGGGTAAAGATGCTGTGGGATGCCCAGCTGAACAGAGCGGGGAGATCAGAACTCCCAAGGGAGTCCCCACCTCCACAGTCAATAAAGCAAATATGTCGCTGGGCAAAAGCATTCGCCTCTGACTGCTTCATCCCAAGTCAGGCTTTAAAACTTTTCTTTAAGAAGGACTTTATTCAGTTCAGTTCAGTTCAGTCTCTCAGTCGTGTCTGACTCTTTGCGACCCCAGGAATCGCAGCACGCCAGGCCTCCCTGTCCGTCACCAACTCCCAGAGTTCACTCAGACTCATGCCCATCGAGTCATTGATGCCATCCAGCCATCTCATCCTCGGTCGTCCCCTTCTCCTCCTGCCCCCAATCCCTCCCAGCATCAGAGTCTTTTCCAATAAGTCAACTCTTCGCATGAGGTGGCCAAAG
>SJYA01003019.1:689701-738393 GCA_006410615.1 Neotragus moschatus | reverse complement strand
CCAACACCATATTTCAAAAGCATCAGTTCTTCGGTGCTCAGCTTTCTTTATAGTCCAACCCTCACATCCATACATGACCACTGGAAAAACCATAGCCTTGACTAGGAACCCACCTTAAAAAAGAAGGGATTGAAACAATGCAAGAAGATTTGAATGAAAGAATAGCCTGAAAGGAGGCTCCCATCCAATCCCAGTCACCATTCTGAGTTTCATGTATATTTTTTTAAACACTGCTTTTCAGTAGCAGGAAAGCTATTAACAGCTAAATGAAGGACATGTCAGTAATTGGGAAGAAAATGTTAGCAGTGGAGCAGTCATGAGATAGGATCATAGCGATGCTTATCTCGTATGGCCTTCTTTTGTGCAGGCACCAAAGAATACAGCTCTGTATCACCTATTAATATTTTTTCTCNTATTAACAGCTAAATGAAGGACATGTCAGTAATTGGGAAGAAAATGTTAGCAGTGGAGCAGTCATGAGATAGGATCATAGGGATGCTTATCTCGTATGGCCTTCTTTTGTGCAGGCACGAAAGAATACAGCTCTGTATCACCTATTAATATTTTTTCTCCAAACTGTTAACAACATTTCTGGAAACTAAGCCTGCTTTTAAATTTATGAAGAAATGGTATTTATTATTAAACACATTAAACTGATTTAGAGGCTATCATTTCCTATTGTTGGTTCAGTTGTCATAGCCTCAGTTTAAAATTTTAAAAGGTTCTTTTTGCCCTCCAAATGGAAGGGAAAGCATGAGTGACTTCATTGAATGTGAAGTTTGTCTAGGGAGACAATGTGATTAGCTGGAGGTGAACACATTGTTTTCTCATTTTACTAAATCATCCATAAATATTTCTCTCATTTGGCTTTGGTTGTTCAGCCTTAATTTAGTATGGAAATGTGCTTTTCAAGGCAGTACAGACATCTGGCTTCCAATCCAGTGCGAGTGGCAAGTGAACAGAGATTGGAATATCTTGTCATTTAGGATTCCAGCTTTGACTATTGCTTGTTTTGTTCATCAGCACTAATAATGAAGCGGTGATTGTGCTGACTGTAGTCTTCTGTGTAGCCAGCTTCTTTATTATACTAGCCTTGGTCACCTTGGTGACTATGTTTCCTTGTGACCTTTTTCTTGGGAAAAAAAAAAAAAAAGATTTTCTATCCAGCTTATGAATATCAAGTGGCTTAACGAGAGCCTCTGTAGGTAAGCTATTGTGCAAAGTTATAACAAAGCAAAGCAGTGCACTAGAAATGCAATGCAGCAATAGTCCAGTTAAGTAAGGCAGCTGTGTCAGTGGTAACATTAAAACAACAACAAAAAAAAGCCGTTTGAGTAAGATGGGAGGACATTCTGGCTTATCCATGGGCTGGTGAATAAGAGACTCTTAACCTCATCAGTAGGTAGCTAACTGTGGCTCTTAATTTTCAGTTAGGGGTGATGCCCCATACTTTTTATACTACTGTTCAATGACAGTTCTTGCTGCTTGTTATGAGCACCTTATTTGAGGTTCTTTTACGAGAAAAGCTGATGAAGTAACTATGAAGAAATCTTCTCTCCCCCTACTTCTGTAGGCCCTGAGACTTGAATGATTTTTGTTGTTGTTGTTAATAAGGTGCTTCCTACACTAACTTCTGTAATTCTAAAAATTTCTGCATCCTCAATCTTAAATAAATGAGTCAACATGGTTTTCTTTAATTTTTCAGTTTGGATATTTTGTCTTGAGATTCTATCAGTGTTGTGTGATATAATCTTCATATCATATAGCACCTTCAGAAGTAGCTGATATCTGCCCACATCTTGGCAATCCTCATTGTTCCTACCTCTACACTTAGATCTGCTGTACCCAGCATTTCACCAAAGGGTCCATAGGCCTGATTTTGCCAAACCCTGTGCAGACAGCACTGGGATCCAAATCAGTGAATGGGATAGCGCTCATTACTGGAGTATTAATGGAACTTTATGCAATAGGCATAGATAGATGATGAAACACAAAATGCAGAAAGTATATAAAGTACATCTCATTGTTAGAAAAACCCCAGGTTTTAGTGCCTGTTCCTGATTCCTGGAAGCAAATTGTGGGTATGTTTTGCACTCTAGAAAATTAGAGTCAGAACCCTGTAAGATATAATTTAAGCTCATTTAGCAGTTGAGAAAACCACACCCCAAAGTATTTCATTTTCCCGACCAAGGTCATAAAATTGTATCAACATAAGTACAAGAATCAAAGTATTATGTCCACCCCAATGTTCTTTCCACTTCATTTTACACATGCCACAAAGTATAAACCATTAACATTAACTTGAAAAGCAATTTGGACACATGCTCCATTGAAAGCAGGCTATGTTATAATATCAAAGATGATCCAAGTCCAGAAATGTAACCTTGATCGTGTGAACTGAATGGCAGGTCTCCCAAATGACGTGAGCACAGCCCTTCACTCCTTCTCCCTTTTGAGAGGTTCCTGTTAGTCATTTTAAGACAGGAGTCCCAAAGCCACATCTGTAACTTCCTAGAATAGTTTTGATGTTTTAGACTGCAGGTATTCCAGTGGTTACTTCTAAAAATGATGGAAACAGTAGTGAAAGTGACTGACAGTTGTGTCTGACCCTTTGAGACCCCATGGACTATACAGTACATGGAATTCTCCAGGCCAGAATACTGGCATGGGTAGCCTTTTGCTTCTCCAGGGGATCTTCCAACCCAGGGACTGAATCCAGGTCTCTCACATTGCAGGTGGATTCTTTACCAGCTGAGCCACAAGGGAATCCCAATATAAACATTAAGGGGTTTATTAATTCACAAAACAAATACATCAGAATTAGGGAAGCTCCAGAGTTAATTAACTCATCAGTTTCAAATGTCCAGATTCACCTTCTTTGTGATTTTATTGACAAGACTCTATGTGCAGCCATAAGAGGGGAAAAAAAGTGACTCATCTCTACCTGTGTACTTTTCAGAATCAAGGAAAACTTTTCCACTCACTCTCCCTAGTAGAATTTCCCCTTACATCTCATTGGTCAGAATTACATAACATGCCCTTGTGTAAACCAGTCACTGTCTAGAAAATGGAATTACCATAACTGTCTTAAGAGTAACCACCCTTGGGCTTCCCTGGTGGCTCAGATGGTAAGGAATCATCCTGCAGTGCAAGAGAGACAGGTTCAATCCCTGGGTTGGGAAGATCCCCTGGAGAAGGGAATAGCTACCCACTCCAGTATTCTTACCTGGAAAATCCCATGGACAGAGGAGCCTGGTGGGCTACCATCCATGGGGTCACAAAGAGTCCGACATGACTCGGCAACCAACGCAACACAGACAACCTTCATTTCCCCTGAAGTACAAACCCTCCAGATACCTGAACAAAATCAGAGTTCTGCAGGAACAAAAAGAATTAAGAAGTACTTGAGGGAGGATGATATTACTGTAATTTGAGTATATTTCTTAATTATTGTCCTAACCATGTGTTTTTTAAAGAAGATATTTGAGGTGTAAGAAATGATCAAAACCCAGGATTCATCAGCCTCTGACAGGATACTGGTACTTGTCACAAATCTAGAAACACCTGCTGTGTGCAATAATATGACACCTGGCGTCCGCCACTGTGCCAGTTATAACTGATCAGTCATACTTGGAGGAATCATTATTCTCCTCAGAGAAACAGGAAAGCCGGCAAACGTTAGAGAATAAGATTTTTAAACTAAGCAATAACAGATTTGACTCACTTCCCTGCCCCCACTCCCTCGTAGTCTCACTGACAATCCCAGAAATTGCACTTGATCAGGGTGTGGACTCTAAACAAGAAGGATCCACAACCACTCAGCATTCAGCCCAGACCTCATGTAGCAGGATGGTGTTTTAAAGTCTGCAAGTGGGGCAAGACAAGCTCACTGAGTAGACTTAACTCTAGGCAGAGTTCCTGGTATGTAGGTGTTTCCAGAACCAAAGGTGACGAGGAGGCAAGTCTGGGGTGAGAAGCTAGATAAATTATGAGCTGGTGAAAGGGTATCACTCTTTAGGCTTTCTTCTCATCTTCCTTTCTACCTTGCTTCTTGTAGAGCACTCTCATTGTGTTGTTATGAATGTTTAAATGGACTTTCTACCTTAATACACTTTTGAAACATTGCCAGTTTTGAGAATTTATTCAGGATGAGCAAATCCTTCCCTTTCTCCTCCCACTTAGTTTCAAAGTAGAGAAAAGATCTTAAAAGTGGAGTTGAACTTAGATTCTAAAGAGTTCTGTAATGTTAGGCTAAATTATTGAAATATATATTTATTTACATATATTCCAATTAATTTATTAGAATATAAAACATTAAAATATTTTATTTAAATTGGAATAAGATATATGGATTCTATATTAATGAACTGAGAAAACCAGAGAACGTGTTTAAAGAATGGTGAAAGAGTGAAATGAGGATATCACAGAGACTAATATGGTTAAGACTATGTGACAGTCATTCACTCATGTCCGACCCTTTGTGACCCCATGGACCATACAGTTTATGGAATTCTCCAGGCCAGTGTACTGGAGTGGGTAGCCTTTCCCTTCTCCAGGGGATCTTCCCAACCCAAAGATCAAACCCAGGTCTCCCACATTGCAGGCAGATTCTTTACCAGCTGAGCCACAAGGGAAGCCCAAGAATACTGGAGTGGGTAGCCTATCCCTTCTCCCACAGATCTTCCTGACCCAGGAATTGAACCAGGGTCTCTTGCATTGCAGGCAGATTTTTTTTTACCAACTGAGCTATCAGGGAAGCCCTAAGACTATGTAGGACTGGAGAATGAAACAGAGAAAAAGAGTGAAAGGAGAAATCAGCTAGAGAAATATTACATAATTCAAATGTAGTGATAAGATCTCCAAATAAGGAAATGACCCAGGCGAAAAGAGTCATTACAAAAGACAAAAGACTGGACTGTATGGAAAACTCAGTGGATGTTACTTTTTTAAGAGATATCTTTACTGAGAACATAAAATACTCTTCCAGTGCCATATTGCTGAAGATGTCTGTGGACAGACATCTTGGACAGAGCCATGAAATTATACATGAATTGCAAGCCCAGGTAAAGCCGGTCTGTATATTTCAGTAGTCTGCCAATATTTAACATTGCTTTCAGGACCACTTGTGATCTTTGTTGTTGTTCATAGGCTAAGTTATGTTGGACTCTAAGTTATGTGGACTTCAACATGCCAGGCTCCTCTATCCTCCATTATCTCCCAGAGTTTGCTCAAATTCATGTCCATTGAATCTGCAATGCCATCTAACCATCTCATCCTCTGCAGCCCCCTTCTCCTTTTTGTCTTCAATCCACGTTATCTATCCCCTGCCAAACTCTCCAGTCTTACCTCTTGATGTTTCGCCCTCCTAAACCCCTCTGTCTTGACACCAACATCCTTCTGATCTTTCATTGCCATTATCTTCCTTTTGGGTTCCTTGCCTGAAAATTTTTATTTCACTCCTACCTTTATCTGGTCCAGACCTGTTCATTCTTAAGATTTCAGCTTAGTCTTCTTTCCAGAAATCCCAGACTCTTGCATCTGGGTTAAGGGCCCCTATCTATCCCTAAAGAGTGTGTAGTGGGAGTAGAAAGGGGCCCTTGTGTGAAGACAGTGTGCAGTGGGAGTCACACACATAACACGGATGGTGCTCTCTTCACATAGCGCACATGATACTGTCTGATTGTGTACTTGCCTGCAGTCCTTTCTTGTTAACCACACTCTCCCAAACTCAGAGTAGAAATTCTGGTACTTAGCAATTTCTCAGTAAAAATTGTTAAATTAGTTCATGCATTAATTAAAAAAAGTAATTTTGAGTGTGTTGATTGAAAAACTTATGTTTGTTTAAAAGTTCCAGAACCTCTTTAAAAATCACATAAGCCTGTTGGTATGTTAATAAATAAATATATTGCCTGCAGATTGAATATAATGAAAAGTATTAATATACAGCAGATAGTATTGCATTTAGTTTGTATTTCAGTATTTCCTTACCAGAAAAAAAAAAAAAAGAAAAGAAAGAAAGAACAAGATAATGGCTTTCAGAGAAAGAATTACTAGAACACCTTACTAAAAAAGTAGCCTTGGGACATCCCTGGTGGCTCACTGGTAAAGAATTCTCAGGAGACACAGGTTCGATCCCTGATCCAGGAAGATCCCATGTGCTGAGGAGCGACTAAGCCAAAATGTAAATGTCATGAATTGTAACATTTATTCTAATTATTCTAAACTACTTTTTTGATGCACATAAATACTAACATAGATTCCCATAATAAATCTGGGACATAATTTTCTTTATTGGAATATAATTATTTTCTTATTAAACTTCAATATCATTGGAAGTTAAATGCTACAAATAAGTTGTCTTATATTTGTGTAATATTTTATTGATAAGAAAATTTGAAATAGTTTTCCAATTGATTGACAGGTAAAGGTTTAAGCTTAAGACTAAACTTGTTTTTCCTTGAGAAAGGCTTCTATGGTCAGAGAACCTAGATTAGTAGCAATTTTCTGTGCTGCTATAACATTTTGTGTACATATTACTGTTAAAGAGTAAGACATGACTGAGCGACTGAACTNCTCTCATCTCATTTTCCTTTTTTTTTTTTTGGTCAATGTTTTCCTTTGTTTCTGTCTCCAGACTTTCATGAAGTTTTTACCTTCCACTGCTTGGTCCATGTGCAAATGTTTTTAGTCACTTGGAAGCAGGACTTAAAGAAAGATAAGTCTCTCATACTTTCTCACTGGTGAAGCATTGACTCCATCTCCAGGTTAAATTAGGGGAACCATATTAATTTATTTTAGTCTTAATTTATTCTGTGCATATTATTATTTATTCTATGAACAAAACATCCAATAAAGGAGGAAATGAAAATAAACAAAACAAAACACAATGACCCTCTTTCCAAAACGTGACTTTATAATTTACAAGGAGATACACATGGAGATATAAAGTGTCTCATGAATAAGAAACAAAATGAATAAGTGAGGAAGAGAAGAAATGCTAATCAGAAAAGGGAGATTCAGTGACAGTTAGAACTGTTTTCCCAGAGAAGAGAGAGGCCAATTTAGATGCCAAAAACAAAACTTCAGTCACTCCTGAGTGGAAGCAGCAGTGAAGAGGTGGTGACTTCTATGCAACAGAAACCCTATTTAGTTATCAACATCTCTTGATGGGAGAAAAGGCATCTTTCCATATAGAAGTCTCTGTGTGTTTGCTTTGAGCCAGTTTGTTTGCAAATGACTTGTCTTTCACTTTTTCAGGCAGCTTCACTAGTGTTAAGAGATTTATCTGTCCTCTGGCTTTCACCTCCCACGGGAGTCTTAGGGCAGTAATTGAGAATGAGAAAAATAAAAATGCATTCTTCTTTGAAGTGAGAGAATTGGAGTGGTGAGGGAAGCTATTAGGTACATGGAAGTTGCAAGGCTGATGAAAGATAGCGTGATTTTAAGAGAAATAGAAGGGAGGCAACTTCCACTGTTCTGGTTGCAGGAAGCTCACTGGCTTCTAAAAGGTCATTGCCCCAGTAATTCTCAATGATGTGAACAAAGGATATTTAAACTCTTGTTTGAGCTAGTTCCACAGACCACTTTTTTTACCAGCAGAAATCTGGAAGTAACCTAGATGTCTATTCCATAGGCAGGTTAGATAAATTAGGGTAAGACAGAATCGCATCTTTTATATGGTCTAGGCTGTAAATTCAAAAGGGATTGATAAGTAATATCAACATTACACTAGAATGTTTTATATTTACACATGCTTAGGTATTCATAGAATGTTTAGGGAAGGAGAAGTGAGAAACTAGAAACATTGGTGGCGTACCATATGAGGAAAAGAGTACTTAAAAGAGTCGAAATCAGGAATGGGAAGATGGTCTGCTTTTAGACTAATTACGATCTACTTATTTACACTGAAAGTCTTTAATTTGAACGTGTATTATATATGTGTAGGATGCTTTTAGTAATAAAAAATCACTATTAAAATGTCTTTAAGTGTCTGTCTCAAAGTTTCACCAAAATATAACAAAACATTTTCATAGCTCTTGCTGCCATTGATCTCATTTTTTAAAAGTAATTTATGATACTGCTTTAACATTCCCTTGCCATGTTTACCACTCCAATGTCACCTTCTGCCCTACAGAATGTGGGTATATCCCAATAAGAACAGATTTCATGTGAGAGTTCTGGGTGGGAAGATTCCAATGCTCGTTTTCCCAGGTGATATCTCGAAACGCTAGTAAATAGAGTGAGACTTACCAGTAGAATCTGTTTGGTACAACCGCTTCCTGGATAAGCTGCCACCTTCTCCCAAATTCAGCAGAGCTGTATAACTGTAGAGAAGACAAAATATTCAGCACCAGGACGTCATGGTACACTGAATGCATAAAACATGATTCACTGGATTAATGATAATGATAATAATAATAACATCTTCCATTCATTAATCACCCTTCCCATGCCAGATGAGTGCCCCATGCATCATCTCTGTTCTCCATGTGGATCCTGCAAGACATTGATATCTCCATTTTATAGTTGAGCAAACTGAAGCTTACAAAGATTAAGTGATTTGTTGGAAATCACAGGCCCACTAAATATTAAAATAAATTGGGATTCATACCCCATTCTGCATGGTAAGCTGTATTACTGGCCCTGGAATATGCAGACTGTTGTCTGAAATACAAAGAAGTCCAAAATCTATACCTGGCTCTCAGAAAGCCAATAATATAACCCAAATCTGACAAAAGATAATGAGCAATGCATGCAACCACCAGATGAAGAAATTCAAAGAAAGGGGATTCAGAAATCAATTAGGGATGCTTCTGAGATGTATGGTGATTCACCATGGATGTGAATGAATGGCAGAATTCAAACTGACAAAGACAAGACAAGCAGTACTCACAAAGGGAATAGCATGGATAAAAGGTGAGAAACTCAGGGATGGTATATGAATAAATGTGTTTTATCAAAGGTACATGTAGTCAAAGCTATGGTTTTTCCAGTAGTCATGTATGGATGTGAGAGTTGGGCCATAAAGAAAGCTGAGCGCCAAAGAACTGATGCTTTTCAACTGCGGTGTTAGAGAAGACTGTTGAGAGTCCCTTGGACCGCAAGGAGATCAAACCAGATCCTCTTAAAGGGAATCAGTCTTGAATATTCACTGGAAGGACCGAAGATGAAGCTGAAGCTCCAATACTTTGGAGACCTGATGTGAAGAACTGATTCATTGGAAAAGACCCTGATGCTAGAGAAGATTGAAGGCAGGAAGAGAAGGGGACAACAGAGGATGAGATGGTTGGATGGCATCACTGACTCAATGGACATGAGCTTGAGCAAACTCTGAGAGTTGGTGATGGACAGGGAAGTCTGGCATGCCACAGTCCATGGGGTTGCAAAGAGTCAGACACAACTGAGCGACTGAACTGAACTGGCAACTTGAAAAGGCTTTGAATGGCAAGTTAGGGAGAAGAAAATCCAGCCCTGCAGGTAGAAGGAGCCAGTGATGGCTTTTTAAACAGAGAGTAGAGGAACTCCAGGCTCTAACAGCAACCTGCATGGACTAAGCTCTTACTATAATTCAAGTGCTTCTCATACATTCCTTAATCTACATACCATCCCTCCCAGTAATATATAAAGCTATTATGGCCATTTCACCAATGGTTACACAGCTGGGGAGAGTTCAAGTCCATTTGTTACAGTGCTCTCCAAGGGCAACCACAAAGAAACACTGCTCATGACACAGGCTCTAACCCTCCGCATACTCCTTCCCCTCCAAGTGTCTTTCTTCTCTTATATCTTGTTCTTCATCATTGGCTCACTCCTACTCCTGTTCCTCTCTAGTAACTTCACACCACCATACCCAGGATGGTTTTACAGGAACCTTTCTTGGTATTTTTGTTGTTGTTCTTTTGCTTCTAGAAGTGTCCTCTGATGGCAGCCCAGAAATTCCTATTTCTCGAGGCATTCTGGTTCCCACGGATGTCTGGCCAGCTGATATGAAAATATCATTTTGGAACCTCTCCCTTCTGCTATGTGTCTGGTCTGTAACCCACTCACATCCCAGTCATCCACCACTGTGAGTGCCAGATCCCACAGTGAACGGATGGTGAGTCACTGTGTACTGAGTACCATGACTGTCCACCCTCTCCAGCCTCAGCGCTCAGTGGAGGGTCAAATGACTCACCAAGTGACTCACCACGACTGCAGATGTATCAGGCATATCCAAGAAGTAAGTCAGCTCAAGTGAGGATTTACTGACCCTTGGAAGAGCCTGCTACGACTTTGTGTAACACTGGATCAAAACACATCCTGAAGTCAAAAAAGAGGCTGAACTATCTGGCTACCAAAGCGAGGCACTCACTTTGCCCCAGCTACACAGTATTAGGGCATTCAGCCAAGAAGAATCTGTCACTTTTCCTTTCAAGTCTTATTATTTTTCCCTGCCCTACAATGCCTGGGTTGGGGGAGGCTTCCTGGGTACATTTCATGCTTGATTCATTTTAAGAGTGCCAAGGAGAAGGGGGAGACAGTTCCCCTCATGGGTAACAGAAGACACAACATCATCTTCTCTCTCAATTCAGATGCCAAGCAGACAGAGGGCGCATGTCCTGCTTCCAGCTATGTCCCGAACACTTGCGTTTTAATATTCAGACTTGGATCAGAGCAGTGATCATTTGATCCTGAGTGTCTGCGGCTTCCTCTCCTCTTGCACCACCTTTTTCAAAAAAATTAAAACCCAGAGCTGCACTGCTTTCTATGAGTTCAAAGGGAACAGAAATCATGCCACAGTGTATGCCTGTAGCTATTTATAAATGTATGTTAGTATCTATATTCATATACAAAGATTTATGCAAATGTAAGAGAATCAGGGTCGTTGGAAATAATAATTCTGTGTGAAGGCTAGACTTATATATATTCTGAAAATCATATATAAATTCTGAGCTCTCCTACAGCAACACCAAGGGATTGCTACTTCTGTCTTCACATAGAATTCATCACAGTGAGGGACTGTTGGGTTCCAGCATTTATGTGTGTGTGTGTGCGTGTGTGTATTCCTCCAAGTCTTTTTAAATTGATCCCTCTAGGCTTGGATTCAGAACCTGTGGACCAGTCAGGTATGTCCCATGATATTTGTTCTTATCCTCTTCAAGGAGATGCTTTGTTATTTGTGAGCATCTAGAGGCCCCTCAAGCAGTGGGCACATCGAACAATCCAATAAACCAAGCCTCTGTTATTCAGCTCAGTGACATTTTTTATGGTTTCCCATCTCAAAAGGTATCCTCTCATGTCAGGGGACTTGCTTCTCCCCTTTCCACTCACACCTGGGCACATGCCCCTGCCATGCCTTCCCTGGTGCTACCCACTCTGGCAGAGTTGGCTTCAAGGCTTGCCTACCACAATGCCAGTCTTCTTTTTAGGTCCAGATGAGAGGACATTTTTTTCTATGAACCCTCTCCTACACACTGAGATTTCCTAGTGGCCTCATTTCCAAAGAACTATGGTACAAGAAATGCTATCAAACTGTAGTCCATATATTTAACTTTCTTAGTAACCTTTCCAGAGAGCCTTTTATAATGCAAGACAGAAATCCCTACCTATCTAAACTCACTCTAAAATATCTGAGATCATCCCTGCCCTCTCTGATGAGATCACAAAGTTTTTATGTGTCTGGAATTCCATCTTTTTGTATCTACACAGTGCCTTGCACATAGTAGATGACCAACAGGGAAAAATAAAGTATTGACTTTACATCATGCAAATTCCCTAGTGATGGATCTACCTGGTAAAACACTCAGGTTTCCCAAAGAATAGACAAAGTTAATTTAGCAGAGGAAGATGTTTTACTTCCATGGATCCATAGCTAGAGGCCTGTACCTAAAACCAACAAACAAAACTATAAATATCAGCACATTTGAAATTCCCAAGGATTTGGGCGTCTTGGAAGGCAGGGTCTTGGAAGGCAGGGTCTTATATATTCACTCTTAGACAGAGCTGCTCTGTGTACTCCACCTACCACTTCACACCTTTCCTCTTTAAGAGTTTTAATTGTCCAGCCTGATGTCACACCAAGAAAAGGAGAAAACAACTCACAGCCATCCAAGTTAACGTGTTCATTAAACCTGCAGAGTCTGACAGCAAAGTTTTCCCCCACAAAATAGAGAGTGCTACCCAAGCTTTTTTTTTTTTTTTTTTTCACCCAGTGACTATCTCAGCCACCAGTGGAAGGCTTTCTGTGCAGAATGAGTCAACGTCCTTTATGAAAATTCATAGTGGTGGCAGCACCTAAATAAGGTTTATTTCCCTCCCTGTCTGTGTGCAGCTCCAAGGTTTCTTTTGACTGTCAGAACACAGAACTGAGAACTATCATTACTACCTGTCACATCAGAGAAAGCATCCACAGCTTACTCCAGCAGGGCCAAACCTAGAGAAAGGGAAGGAGAATGATCAGGGGGCAGAAGAGTATCTGAACTAGTTTAGGAGAGCAGCGCTTGTCTACTAATCCTGTCACGACCTCCCCAGATGCCTTCCTGGAAGGGTTTAGACCTGTTGCTTTGTTTTTTTTACTGATCCTGGTACAAAATATTAGCGGAAAAAAATGGAAGGAGTAGACATTGTAGAAAGGGAGAAGGGAAGGATTCTAGTTAACAGAAGAATGCAAGGCAGATGATTCCTCCAGTTTAGAATCACTCTGAACTGTCTGAGACCGCCTCTCCATCTCAGTAAATGTAAGTGAATGAGCACAAACTCATTGCTCATCTAAGCTCAAGATTATTGCAGCTCAAAGTTCAACTCGCCACTCTGTTATTAACCTAGTGTGGGGGCTTTCAACACTTCCTGCCATGTTCCTCACCTGAAGAGTTAGTCAGTCCTTCTTTCCTTTTTCTTTTTTTTTTTAATAACTTGATCATCATCACATCGGCTTGTTTTCTTACCATCTGTCTTTGTCTGCCATATGAAGAGTGCAGATAAAAAAGCAATTAATTGCAAAGGATGCAATTTCAAGGGTTGGGTTTCATTACCAGCTTTCAACCAACTGCACAATCCTCTCTGGTGCCATCCCGGAGAGCTGCAAGTTGGCTGAGGGGCAAAGGCTCCAGTGGAGAATAAAGAGGGAAGCCACAGGGGGACAAACAGCTTGGGGGTGGGCAAGTTGAGATCCACCAACAGTGCTCAGGATTCCTAACTGAAAGCAAAATAAGAAGGGCTGGAAGAAATGGGGTATGAGAGCAGCTCCTTGCAACTTTCATTTTCCATTTTCTTACCATTCACATTTTGGCTGAATCATGAGCAGAACAGCATCTTTTTTTGAATAGAAAGTCACCTTCTTTGTGGTAAGGCAAAAGCTTGCAAGCTTTGCTGTCCCTGGAAAGTCTTCTCAATTGTTCTAAATCAGATCAATGCAGCCCCTCATTTTATAGCATTAAGACAGGGACCTATTTAGGAATTTTCTTTTGCAGCTAGGAAATCAGTGCAAGGACACCATTTGGCAGAAGGTAAGAGTGAAAGCATGTTTCAGTCTTTGAAAGTGAAAGCTGCTCAGTCAAGTTTGACTCTTTGTGACCCCATGGACTGTAGCCCGCTAGGCTCCTCTGTTCCTGGGGATTCTCCAGACAAGAATACTGGAGCGAGTTGCCATTTCCTACTCCAGGGGATCTTCTCGTCCCAGGAACTGAACCCAGGTCTCCTGTATCACAAGCAAATTCTTTACCATCTGAGCCACCAGGGAAGAGTTTCAGTCTTTGATTGATGGGTTTGGATGCTTTCACCACAAAGGTCTCCGTGGCGATTTTCTCATCAGGAGGCAGGTCCTGGATCTCCCTCCACATGGTCTCCTGCAGAGGCTTCCAGGTTGGAGGAACACTTCCTGTGGTTGGCTCTCTTCAAGGCTGCCTGCTCCCTCCCCTCTGCGGCTCTGCCCTTAATAGTTTCAGAGGCAGGAGGCCTGCAAATTGCCCTTCCTGAAAAGGCTGACAGAAAACCCTGCCAATTCTATTTGATCTGCCTCATCCTAATACCACCCTGGGGATGGTCTGGGTACAAAGCACTCAGTCACCTCATGACTCTCCAGTTCTCACTGCTGTTACTGCATTCTTTTTAACAAGAAAAGAGATGGGGCCTTGAGGACTTGCAGTAAATTTATAGTGCCAGCCCTCGGGCATTGCAAATATCAAGCTCCTTCCTCTACTAGCCTCCACAGGAAGAAGAGGAGCAATCCAGAGAAATCCATGGTCTTCAGAGATGGGCTCTGATGCTCTGGTTGCACAGCAAAGGAGGCCAGAGTACACTCTTAGTGGGAAATCACATCATAAGGGACCTCAAACTTCATCCAGTTCTGACAGGTCTTCTCCTTGGCCAGTGGGGACAGGAATAGATCCAGAACCATAATGACCTTCCCAGACCAGCTCCCCCACCTCCAAGAGATGCAAGTTCCTCAAAGAAAAGGCGGACCTCTCAGCTTCTGTCATACATGATATGTAGTAATGTGTTATATTTTGTCCAGATTGCTGTGGTGGCTTATGTAAGACGGTAAAAGTGGGAAGTCTCTCCAGGTTCTCAAGGTGGGACTGGGCATACAGTTAAAATCTCTCAGTATGACAACGTGAGGAAAGAGTGTTCCAGGACAAGTGGGTCAATCTGAGCAAATAAACAGAGCAGAAAAAGTTAAAGTGAAGTCGCTCAGTTATGTCCGACTCTTTGCGACCCCAGGGACTGTAGCCTACCAGGCTCCTCTGTCCATAGAATTTTCCAGGCAACAGTACTGGTGTGGGTTGCCATTTCTTTCTCCAGAGGATCTTCCTGACCTGGGAATTGAACCCGGGTCTCCCGAATTGCAGACAGATGCTTTACCATCTGAGCCACCAGGGAAGTCCAAAAAAAAAAAAAGTTAGAGCCGTGTCTTTGTTCTTCCTTTGTCAACTACGTGAGACCCAGCTTGGCAGGCGTGAGTAAAGGAAAGTGAAGTGGGAGCAGAGGCTAAACACAGCCTGGGATCAGGCTATGTGGAGGCAATCCAACCAAACTCATAGGGAGAGAATGGAGACAGGACTCAACGGACAATGAGGCCAAAAACAAGGGGCCCCAAAGCTTTGCTGATGAAGAGTGAACAGGAATGATGTCAGCAGCTCCATCAAATTCTCCCGAGGTTGAATTTATCAGACCTGTCACTGGCCGTCCCCCAGCTGGCAATGAAGTCTGCCACGTGCCCCACAGTCCTGTTCGGCAGGATTGGGGGATTAAACCTATGGAACTTAGGTGGGCTGGGCAACAAGGGTCGACAGGTGACAGTGGGCCAGTTCAATTTGTGGCCATTTCCTGTGCTCGCAGATCTGGAGGTACTTAGGGAAATTTTCTAATGAAATCTTAGCCTTAAAGGTTCTATAATATAGATGTAGAAATAGAGAATAAATAAAATAATTAGATGCTAAGCATCTATATCACAAATCCCCCATATCTAGACATGACAGGAAAAATAAATAGCTTTCAAAAACCACGTAATTGCCCCATTATTTAAATGCATAGATGATGAAACTTAGCAAGTTTTGAGAGATAAAAATAAGCAGGAGGAAACACTTGTTGCTTGGAACATATTGGAAGTGTGCTTCCGTAAGATAGATCCATCAGCCGTGTGGAGATGGGACAGAAGGGAGAGAGCAGTTAGCAAGTGGCTGAGCAGAGCAGGGAAGAGATGGTGCCTGGATGAGCCAGGGCCCCTGGATGTGGGAAGAAGGAAAGGGAAGAAGAAGAACAACAATAATAACAACACACAAAATTTTAAAAGGAAAAAATCTAACCAGGACTGAGCATAAGAGAGGGTCATTTCATTTAAGTATAGCTTATATATATACACACACACATACATGGGTTTGTGTGTGTATGCTATTTCAGATTCTTTTCTATAATAGGTCATTGCAAGATAATGACTATGACTCCCGGTGCTATACATAAACAGGCAACTATAAATTTTGTCTTAAATTTGAATGATGGGCTTTAGATACTTTTCCAGAATATCTAAATATTTCATCTAATCATTCCAAGGACTACTGATTTATTTTTATTTATTTCATTCCAGTTTTTAATTTTTCATTGAAGTATAATCAATTTACAATGTTGTGCTAGCATTTGGTGTACAGCAAAGTGATGCAGTTTTATTCACAAATACGTTCTTTTACATACTCTTTCCGCTATAGGTTATAACAAGATTTTGAGTATAGTTCCCTATAATATATAATAGAAGCTTGTTTATCAATTTTATATATAGTAGTAGATATCCATTAATCTCAAACTCCTGTTTTATCTTCCCCCATTCCCCTTTCCCCTTTGATAACCATAAGTTTGTTTTCTACGTCTGTGAGCCTGTTTCTGTTTTGTAAATAAGTTCATTTGTGTCATTTTTTAAGATTCCACATATAAGTAACATACGGTATTTGTCTGCCAGACTTATTTTACTTAATACGATAATCTCTAGGTCCATCCGTGTTGCTGCAAATGGCATTATCTCATTCTTTTTTTATGGCTGAGTGATTGTATCTGCGCATGTGTGTGTGTGTGTGTGTGTGTGTATTCATTTGTCAGCGGACATTCAGACTGCTTCCATGTCTTGACTGTTGCAAAGAGTGCTGCTATGAACATCGGGGTGTATGCATCTTCTTTGAAACAATTCTGTTTGTTTATTTTTGGCTGTGCTTGGTCTTCGGGCTGCATGGGGACTCCCTAGCTGTGGTACATAAACTTCTCATTGTGGTGGCTTCTCTTGTTACAGAGCACAAGGTCTAGGGCACGTGGGCTTCAATGGTTGCAGCCCATGGCCTCAGTAGCTGTGGCTCCCAGGCTCTAGAGCACAGGCTTAATAGTTGAGGCACACAGGTGTATCTGCTGTGTGGCATGTGGGATCTCCCCAGATCAGGGATTGAACCTGTGTCTCACGCACTGGCAGACAGCTTCTTTACCGCTGAGCCACCAGAGAGGCCCCATGAAGCATATGTATCTTTCTGAGAGTCTTTTCTGGATAAATGCCCAGAAGTGGGATCGCTGGATCATACGGCGGTTCTATTTTCAATTTTTATTTTTATTTTTTATTTTTTTTATATTTTTTGGGGGGGGGAGAGGGGTATCCCCTCCCCCTTCTCCCCACCCCTGCGGCCCCCTCTCTCCCTCCCTCCACCCCCCTATTTTCAATTTTTAAAGGAATCTCCATACGGTTTTCCACAGTGGCTGCACCAATTTACAGAAGGATTCACTTCTGAAAGCTCTAGTCATTTTCTGGGCAAGGGGAAATTTTACACATAGACCCTGGGGACCAGAGCTGGTGCAAGGCTGGAGGAGGTGAGCAGGGTCACCGTGTTTATGACCCAAGCTGGCTTTGCTGAGTCACAAGGGACTGTCGGCTGCCTGGGAGTCAGCCAGGGACAAGTCCCTTCTTGCTCTCCCTTCCTCTGCTGCGTGATCTTCAAGCAGCAGTTTTCCCTCTGCTGTGAAACTCAGCTTTGAAATGCACACGATAGCATCTGTCAGAGGGAACAGGTCTCACAGGAGGCTGGACATGGGGAAGATGGTTAAACAAAACTGGAAAAAAAAAAAAGGCAATTAAAGAAAAGAAAATATCACAATGGCTTTTCTAGGGAGGCAGTGTTTGGTGCAGTGAGGACAGAGTATGAAGAGAATCAAACCTGGATTAGACTCCTGGCTCTATCAACCACCCTGGGGAATTTTCTTAACCTTTTGGAGCCTCAGATTCCCCAAATATTAAATAGGCATAAAGATAAAGTCAGTGTTTCATGTAAGAAGGAAGTTGAGGAATCAATGCGAAAGGCTGGCAGGGGGCTCACTATGGAGTCAAGGGTCAATGCTAGCGCTCAGCCTTTCCTCCTCCTGCTGATCACTGCCTCCAGCCTGAACTGCCCACAGACCCTGAAGAAACAAGGAACAGCAAGGAGAAGCAGGTGGGATTGCTATTTTCTTCCTGACTTTCAGGAAGCAAGGAAGGATCCTAGACAACATGTCCATGTCCCTTGCCTCTGAGGTTGGATACTGCTTAGCTTGGCTGTTCCTGGAGCAGCTGAGGCCGTCTGACTTTGGACCCCAAGTCTTATTCTGGGACATTTTCTCATCATGCCTGCAGCGAGATCAGCAGGCAGGCACTGAAATTAAGCAAGTCAGGAGAATGAGAGCCTTGCCGATTTGAATTTGTGACTTTTCAGGATCTGGTCATTTCAGGAGGCTGCTTTCTGACTTCTGGTTTCTCTTCCTCTTGCCAGCTATGAAATCCCGGCTGGGCCTCTGAGTCTCTTAGACCACTGAGTGTGCCATTTATAATTTGTACTTACAATATCCTCTTATGCTGAAAAGAGGAAGTTGGACAAAGTAACACTGAATTTTTTTTAATGTGAAATTCAGAGTCATAAATTCACAAAATGTGTCTATTTATAAGGCCAAGACTTCCTTCTCCCTAAACTACTCCCCTTCATGGCAACACTGTTGGTTACAAACACTCTTGAAAAGGAAGAATACAGGAAAATGTCAATGTTATTGGATTTCTAAAGGACCACTCTGAGAGACAGGTTTAAGAAAGAGGTCCATGCCCTCTTAGGATGTCAAATGTCTTTCAAAGTTCCCCAGATGGATGCCTGGATTTAAGAGACATCTTAATCCATTTAGACAAGTGGTGGTTAGAACAGATCAGAAAAGCTAGCTACAAAACACACAAGCGAAAATGTAATTTATTTGAAATAAATTAAGCTCAAATAGCTACTAAAGAGCATAATTCTGTCTGTCCAAACCTTAGTCCTAATCACTCATTTTAAAATGTCCATTTCTCCTAATTCTCGCAGCCCATTTATTCAAACTTGGGAATAGATAGATCGATCTGCTTTATGTAGCAACTGAAAAATGATACAATCTGGTTAAACAAGTTAGCTAAGGTGAACACAGGCCTTCTGTGTTTGCATAGGATGACATTTCATCTTGAGAATTTGTTTTATAAACAAGCATCGCAGTTGACATTTAGCAAGCTCCCTGGTTTCCAGTCTAATTGCCAGTTTTGTACTTGGATACTTAAATTACTAACATATTCATGAGATTAGAAATCAGCTCTGACATTGGGAAATTTCAAGCACATGGAAATCTTGCCAAAGCAGCATGGTATATAACACTGTACATATTTCTTATAAATAACTGAGTGCCTTTTTACTTAATGCAGGGCCTTGGGAAACGTGATGGCTTTAGGTAGGTATCAGTCTCCAAAGTGTTTGTGCTTGTGCAGAAATCATTTGAATATCCCCCGGGGGCTGAATTTGAAGGATCTATTTATATTTTATTTCAATCTTGCCCTTTTGACATGAAAGGGCTGCTAGGTCTATGCAAAAACAAATAGAGTTGCTGCCAAGGCAAATACTTTAATATTTAATGGCGGACTGCTATTATAATCGATAATATTTTCTTAGGACCAAATGTCGGTTCTTGCTGGCTCCATTCATTCCGGTTCAATGGTACCTTTTAGAGACTAAGAGTATAGTCATCAGTGACTAAAGTATCTATAACTTCTCATATGTGGGGAAGAAAATCCTGGATTACTGCTAAGGCAGCCTTGTGTCTATATCTAATTGTCCCTCACCAGGTGGCTCTCTGTCCTAGGTCTTTGAATAACCATGTGCCAGGCACTGTGTTAAGTGTTTTACATACATTATCTCAGCATCTTCAAACAGTCCTGTGAGCCAGGTACTATTATTACTTCCATTTCACCGTTGGAGAAACTCTAAGACTTAAGTGACTTGCTGAAGGTCACACAGCAGTTTGCAGGGCCTGACAGAGTAGAGAGCGGATGTTCCTGCCTCGCTTGCTGTGTTGTCTATCACTGGTGAGAAACTAATATTACCGAGTTTTGGAAACTGCTGACATCTCTTCTCTTGTTGAGCAGTCATTATTTCCCAGGGAATTCCTGCCATTCAAAGCAGTTGTGATAAGCAATGGCCTTCAGTGCCCAGTCAGGAAAAGTAGAAAGGATTAAAAGAAATAAAAGAAAGTGATGTTTTTGTTTGTTTGTTAAGAAATAAATATAAAACTGTTTAAATAAAATTTCTGTACTCATATAAAGAAAAAAAAGAGAAAACTAAAAGCAGTTCTTTTAAAAATGTACTATTAGGCAAGTTACTAAAATTCTATTATATGCCCTCAAACATACTTGCAGCATAATTTTCCTTTTCTATCAATATGATTTTAACTGAAATTCAGTCTTCATTTATATAGAGAATGTTGCTGTTAATATTCAGGGTTTTAATTATTTGTGAAAAGAGTTTCCATATCAAAACATGTTCTCCTCCTTAACAGCTGCGTCTTTTGTATATCCTACACATATTTACCAAAATCCTGAAGGTGCGGCCACTCTGAAAGCCTGAAGATTTCTCATTTAATTAATAAACTTTGACAGTTTATAATATAGAGAACAGAGATCCTGAAAGCTCCCACATGGTATTACTTGGACTGTTGACTCATAGGGCTTTGGAACAAGTGAGACCATACAAACTCATGAGTATTCTAGAAATGCCACTAAATGAACAGTAACCCACCAAACTGTCCTAAAGGGCTTGTCCTGCCTCCACAGAATTGATCACTCATTTGGATGCATTTTTTTAGAATTCACAAAACAACCAAACACCTCCTGAAATAAAACTGACAGGAAGATCCATGAACAAGAGGAAAACAAAGATGATGAGAAAGATGGAGAAATAAGAAAAAAAAAACATGATTTGGGGACTAATACAAGGCAGCAGATGAGGTTCACGTGCTCGGCACAGTTCTCTGCTTTAAGTTTTTGAGTTCATTACAAACAATTTACAAATATCACATCTCAAACAAAACAGAATTACTCCTCTCGAAAAGCTCTGAAAAGTCTGATGACATCAGATGAGTCATTCTTGGTGGCAAGAACAGTAGGCTGAAGCTGACCAAGACCCCCTACCTCGATCCGTCCACCCTCCTGAATGCACACCTGCTCCCCAGTCTCACACAGCTCAAATCCAGCTGCTCCGTTCAGTCCGATTCTTGCTTGTTTGTGGAGGAACTGAGTTTGTGGCCTAGAAGGACACGGGCATCCACAGGGTGGGGAGAAGAAGCTGGCTGCCGAGGACGGGAGAAGAGTGATTCCTTGTGCTCACAGTTGGGGCAGCAGGTAGATCTGCAAAGCTGCCCTGGGAGATGGCCTTGCCAGTCTGAATAAGCCAAGCAAGAGGGTCTCTCCTCCCCAGCAACCAGGCAGTCTGAGCCCGAGGAGTGTTCACATTGATTTCACAACACTGCAGACCCTCCCCTGTACAAATCACTCCTCAGTGCAACCCCTAACAGACAGGCCTCGAGCCCAGCACCCCAGG
This sequence comes from Neotragus moschatus, assembly GCA_006410615.1. Lineage (NCBI taxonomy): Eukaryota > Metazoa > Chordata > Mammalia > Artiodactyla > Bovidae > Neotragus > Neotragus moschatus. The sequence continues at coordinate 717,040 of SJYA01003019.1, read as the reverse complement.
ATGGTCAGCAGAACTGACTTAGATGCCTACTCTTAACAAATTTCTATTTTTTTCTTTCCTTTCAGTCACATCTGCGTCTTGTTTTCTCTTATTTCCAATGTTTCCCAACACATCATGTTTAGTGAGGTGTTTAAGACAGACTGAGAGATGCTGTTGGAAGCAATGTTTTATAGCACAGTTTGTACACTAGTTTATTGCCAAATTAAAATAAAGATGTAATCTGGCAGGCTCGGCCTGCTGCTAAGCCTTGCTTGGGTGGTTTCCTGCACTGAGGCAAGAAGAGGTAGGGGAACNTCATGTTTAGTGAGGTGTTTAAGACAGACTGAGAGATGCTGTTGGAAGCAATGTTTTATAGCACAGTTTGTACACTAGTTTATTGCCAAATTAAAATAAAGATGTAATCTGGCAGGCTCGGCCTGCTGCTAAGCCTTGCTTGGGTGGTTTCCTGCACCGAGGCAAGAAGAGGTAGGGGAACATGGAAGGAAGGGGAAGCTCTGTATCTTTCTTTTCCCAGCTGCTCAGTTTCCAAATGCAAAGACACAAAGGCAATGAGCAGAATGCTTGGTTTGTCTACCACTTAATTACAGAAATAACAAATAAATAAAGGAGCGTGAGATGGTTGGTGCTTCTGGAATTCTTCACCGCAGAATTCTTCACGGCATCCACAGTGATTCACTGCTGGTTTGTAAGAAGCTGAAAGGGCGTGACTGTACGTGACGGGGTTACCTTGGCCCATTGGGTACAAACTTTTCAGAATGTCTATAACACGTATTTTTCTGAAAATCTCAGGGCTTTCCAAAGGCACAGCCTCACATTCAGAGGCCAAAGAGTTTATCACCTGTGTCTAGACCACAGAAGTCCCCCAACAGGGCTTTTTAAGAAGGCAGGTTACTTCTTTTAGAGCATCAATGGGTCTCAAGCCTTTTCTCTTTAATTATTCTAGTGGTGTCTTGAGAGTCACATGCTCATTCAAGAAAACTTTTACCTCTTTGCAACCACCTAGATATTGAATATCACAGGTAGATTTCTTTATCTAAGAAAAGAGGCTAAAATATCAAAATATCCTGGTTTTATGGATTTCAAGGGCATTTGGCTATACACATTTCTCTCTGATTAAAAGCTTTTCTCTTTTTTTTTAAATCTGGCTTCCTATGGAATTGATGGCCAGTAAAACTCTATCTTGGGCCAGAAAGGACAATCTGTTCAACCAAACTCTTTCAAGTCCCTTAAAATGCTCACATCAAAAAACCTCCGCTGAGAGTCCAGACACTCAAGATGAGATGCAGTCAGGGCAGAGTGCCGCGGCCCATATGGACTCTTTCCTGTGAGCCAGAGATCCAGACTGTGTCCTTGGGGCCCTCAAAGCCTCATTCATGGAAGGAGAAAGAAAGCCGTGGCGGGAAAAGTAAAGGTGGCTGTATATTCAAAAGAGGAAGTACGCTTCAAAAGTCTGACAGCCAACGATGGGAGAGAGGCGAGGAGGTCGGTGCGCAGGGGAGCTCTAATGGAGCTGCCACTTCCGTGCTTTCTAACCCACAGTATTTCACCACAGACTGAGGGAACTAGCACTCAGCAGAGTGAATCCCAGCACTTAAGCCACCGTCTTTGCTGAGAGCTCTGCAGCAGCAGTGACTGTCATGCACAGTGATGAGCAATACTTACATGGAAGAATGAACGTTCCTGTTTCCAAAAGCCACTCGCCTGCCAACACCGGCATGGGGCCCTCATTGGGGCCCGCTGCTGCCTCTCATTGGAGCTAAAAGCTCTGCGATTTGCGGGTGACTGACAGCTGCTATTTCCATATCACTGGCCCACTGGAGTGGCCACACCTCTTCTCCACTTGACTTTAGGCCAACTCCCCCAGCTAGTGGCTCATCGAATGACTGCAGCCCAACCCCCTCATTGCTAATGGACCACTCCTCATCCTGTGATTCAAATCCTGACATATGGAGCCCTTACCCAACCCCTACTTCTGTTAGTGGGTTTCTCATAATTCTTGGTTCCCAGGATCATCTCTCCTTCATTCTCCTCTAGAGAAACAGAGCTTAGCAGATAGGCTGGCTTCTACCCCTTTGGTGATACCTCCAGACATCACCATCCATTTAGTAGAACTCTATTAAGTTTCATACTCAGATTCCAGTTGCCTAACTTAGACATGTGTTACTAATGAGTATTTTCCCCTTTGGGGAAAAATCTTCTCAGATTTTTGGTTTGTCAGCTACATACAGAACAAAGACTGTTAAGGCTTCCTCTATGTGTGAAATGACAGAATTCATTCGGTCTGGTCCAGATCAAGGATTGTATGATATCACCCTAACTGGTCTTGGTTTGACCTCATAATGCCTCAGTTCATCATAATACTACTGCCAGGTTAATTTTTGTAATCTATAGTTCTGAACAAATAAACCCACTGATGAAAATGTTCAACAGGCTCCTAATTGGAAAGAAAAGAATTATTTTTCCTAACACTCCAAACAGTGGAAAAAAAAAAAAAAAAGATTGGGTCCAGGAGTACATGCATAATTAACTTTCCATAATTTCAGTTTCAGCCAAATCAATGTATTGATGATCCTGTTAACATGAGTTTTCTAACTATACAAACTTACATTATTGTTTATGACATTGCTTTTGTGTGTGCCTCCCCCTCAAAAAGAAATATGACATATTCATTAAAATCCAGGTGAAATCATTTTATAAGATCTCCATCTCCTAAACTTTGGGCTGCCAGTTTCACAGAATCCATGAACTAACTCTGACTGGGCATCTACTCTATGTGAATGACTTCCCTGGTGGCTCAGATGGTAAAGCGCCTGTCTACAATGCGGGAGACCTGGGTTCAATTCCTGGGTCAGGAAGATCCCCTGGAGAAGGAAATGGCAATCCACTCCAGTACTATTGCCTGGAGAATCCCACGGACAGAGGAGCTTGGTAGGCTACAGTCCATGTGGTCGCAAAGAGTCAGACATGACTGAGCGACTTCACTCACTCTTCACTCATATGTGAATGAAGGCTCTCTCTGCCTTGTTAGTCCCTCTTAGACTACTGAACTCATGTGTATTTATTTTCTTTCCTGAGGTTGACCAAATACTTCTCGATATAGCTATTGTATACCAACAATGCACCACGCTAAGCACGTAAAACAGAGCCTAATCTTTTTTCAGTCTCATGCAAGTGCATCTGCAATTATAACTACCCACACAAACACATTTTAAGGCAAAGAAGGCTGACCCCAAGTACCATACGTGGCCGAGTTGGGGCCATAACTCCCACATGCCCTAACTTCTCCAAGGTAATTTACTCTGCCACTGCGGTCATGGGGCTGCTGTCTGAAGTGCTGGCACATGAAGGGTTACATTTTTGGCCTTTTCTTCCAACACAACTGCAAAGATGCACAGTTTTCACTCAGCCAGGTAAATCTGGCCCTCACTGTGCCTCTGGCATCAGGGGAAAATTAACCAACTGTCAAATACAATACAAAAGCCCAGTGGATTAAATGTCTAATACTCTGTGTTCTGAGCTGCTCAGCTTTGCCTCTGGTAACTGCACCATCCTGGANAACTGCAAAGAAGCACAGTTTTCACTCAGCCAGGTAAATCTGGCCCTCACTGTGCCTCTGGCATCAGGGGAAAATTAACCAACTGTCAAATACAATACAAAAGCCCAGTGGATTAAATGTCTAATACTCTGTGTTCTGAGCTGCTCAGCTTTGCCTCTGGTAACTGCACCATCCTGGACCAAATGCACGGTGGCTTGACTCCAGGAATGAAATTGTACATTCTGCTGAAAGGGGAGCCAGGCTGCTCAAGAGGAAAAAATACTAATTGCAAATCTTTTCTATTTTTAGGCTAATGTGATTTTATTTGGCAGTAAAGGCAGCATGAATAAAACTCCAATCCTAAGAATTTCAATTTGCCTCCTCAAAAAATGCTCATGTCAGTTAGAGACCTTGAAAAGTTGCTAGTATCATCCCTCTCTCATCAGGAAGAACCCCCACACGTCTATACCAGTCCAGATGGATAAAACCCTCAAACACCCTCCTCACTCAGCTAAGTCCAATATTTCTTTAAATATACGTCCTTTGTAACTTACAAGTCCTCTAAAGAGAATGTTCAGAATGACCTCACTGAAACATGCATTTCACAAAAAGCATTCCAATATTTTAGCTANAAAGAAAACAAGAGAAAAATAAATTTACAAAGCTTAAAGATGAGCTAAATTTTTGACAGAAGGAAAAGGAGAAGGTGAAGAACAACTGGCCAATGACCTTGACTGTCAGGTTCACTCTCCTGCCTTGGACCAAGGTCATGAAAATATTTTCACCAAGAAAGGAAAGTGGTAGGACAAGTTAAAGCAGGAGTTGGGGGGTGGGGGTGGGGGTGGGTGAGAAGAAATGGAGGAGTGAATTTTCTTTCCTCCTGCAGGGCTCCTTGACACCCCCTCCCCAAATGTTATTTCCTAAATCTGAAATATTTTCTTTTATTCGCCTGACCTCAAGCCTCCTTCCTACTGAGCCCTATCTAGTCTCCATTTGGGGGGATGAGAGAGCAAGACTTGTCACCGGTACNTGAATTTTCTTTCCTCCTGCAGGGCTCCTTGACACCCCCTCCCCAAATGTTATTTCCTAAATCTGAAATATTTTCTTTTATTCGCCTGACCTCAAGCCTCCTTCCTACTGAGCCCTATCTAGTCTCCATTTGGGGGGATGAGAGAGCAAGACTTGTCACCGGTACGTGTGAGAAAGCTGGAAAGGAATACCAATAGCAATAAGATTGGAGTCCATTAGATTTTTCTCTTATTACAAGCTCTTCTTGATAGGGTACACATGGGTTCTCACAAGACGGCTCCTTATGTTGACCTTGCAAACAAATAATAAATCAGAATGATCCTGAGACTGACCAAGTTGCCCAAATGGCATCCTGTTACCTCACTGGTGCCTATCTTCTCAAAGCTGCGAGACCACCAGATTCCAGACCTCCAGCTATGTGACCGTTCTTTTAGAGAATTTTTCATTGGTGTGGACTCTGTCAGAAAGGAGGACACTGGTTCTCCTTAAGGGCCAGTCACCCTCTCTTTTCCCTCTAATANTTACCTCACTGGTGCCTATCTTCTCAAAGCTGCGAGACCACCAGATTCCAGACCTCCAGCTATGTGACCGTTCTTTTAGAGAATTTTTCATTGGTATGGACTCTGTCAGAAAGGAGGACACTGGTTCTCCTTAAGGGCCAGTCACCCTCTCTTTTCCCTCTAATAAATTTTCCTTTTCTTGCCTGACTGCCTGGCTCGCTCTCTTTTTCTCTGCACTTGCCTTACACTTCTATTCATATTAACAATATCCCACATCATCCTGCCTTTAGCCTGGTTTTCTGAATTTGGGTCAAAGGCTGTGTATTCAAATACCTCCTCTGAGTATTTATTTGTTGTCTGTATACTTTCTTTAGAAAATAAACTCCATGAGAATAGTGATACTTGACATTTCTCTGTTTTTATACCCCATGGGTATAATCCCAGCAGCTAGAATGAGGTCCAGGATATATTATACACTCAATAGATATTTACCAAATTAATGAACATGAGTTAAAGGGATGGATGAAAAGAGTTTTCAAAGTAGTAACAAAGACTTAGAAAGATGCTCAGAACAGTTTTAACAGTTTGAAGTTCCATGGGAAAAAAAAAAAAAGTCATTGAATGCCCTCTCCATCTTTAGCCTTTGACACAAGAATACACTAGACTCACGTAAAAAGTCACAGCTCCAGAGGCTTGGGATTTTCTCCTTTTGAGGGTTAACCTTGGCCAGAGCAGTGTGAAGAATTCACAATGGGAGCAAGATGCAGGAGCTGCCCTGCAAACTGCTTTTTATTCTCTCATTTTCTGCCTCTAGGAATGTGATAAGCACCTCATTCTAGACTCCGCAGGTTGCCCTTCACTCAAAGTGTGCACCTAAGGCCTCCAGACAGGTGGCCTTAATGCTACCCGTTGACTTCTTCCCCATCAACTTACTAATTGGCACTCTCCGAGTCTGGTTCAGAGAGGCATGAAAGATGTGCTCAATGTGTGGCCATAGGAAGAGAAACCTCTGCAGCCCAGGGTTTAAGATTACCAGCTGAGGATGCTGCAGTTCCAGGGAAAGGAGAGACAGAGAGAGAAAGAAAAAAAAAAAGAAAAAACTAGAGCCCTGTCATAAAAGAGCAGAGTGTCAGGCAAACGCACAAGGCTTTCTCAGGCATTGGAGGCAATCATATTAAAACCTCAAGATAGTTAGTGTCATCTTCCAAAGACGTGTCTTGTCACGGCAAATGGCACACAAGAACCGCACACCAGACACACTCGGCCGGATGTGCTTATGTAGCCAAGGATGGATTTAGGTTCCTTGCTGTTTTTCTCCCTGCCCTTCTTGAAGAGGAGAAAGGGATGTGGTGGAGTCAGCGGAACGCCAAGGCTGTCAGCCCCTCTCTGGACACGTTGGAGAGCGCACACAAAACTGGAGACTAATTGCCTCTCATCCTGTGTTCCAGGGAAGCCACTGTCCATCGAACATAAATCCTGACAAAGTTATAGATTTCTCTGTCTTGCAGTCACCAAGCAGACAGTGCTCCCCTTTTGGATGGCTGGTGTGGAACCAGCAGATAATCTGCTAAGTGCAAACTTCCGTGGCATCATTAAAGTCTATTGTATGCATTAAGCAAGGAGGATCAGATGGTTCCTAAATTCACGAGAATATTTCCAGGTGATTCCCTATTTACTGACACATAAAAGCTGTCATTTTCTAAATAACAAATAAGTCATCAAATGATCATATTGCTTTGTGTCTCCAACCACAATTAACAATAATATATAACAGCTTTTTTGCACTACTGCCAACAAGTAATTTCCATGATAATATGAAAAGGTTCAATTTTATAGAGCATCTATTGTCTCAGGCAAGGTGATTTTCTCCCTCTGATTTTCTATTTCTCTATAAACCAGAATATGTTTTACTCTCTTCCCACGAGTGTGGATCCCACCACCTGCTTCTCCTGGCAGACTACTTCATCAAAATAAAAACCTGGGCCTAGAATATACTGATATCAATTTGCTTTTTATTTATCATTTATTTAGAATATTTTTATACTCATTTATGCTCTGAGTCATCTGTATGAGATATTCTGTATCCAAGTAACATGGGATGGGAGAGGTAAAATCATGCAAACATTTTCAAACATATGGATATTTAATACTGAATAAATAAAACTCCTGGCTCCCATGTTTTTCTTCTGGGTATGAAAAATAGGTAGGTCAAAATCTCGTGATTTCTATACATTCTTACATAAAACCCTCTGCTTGGGAACTTGACACTTCAGATATTATAGAAGATGCCAGGAGATCCCTCTGCAAAAATTTTAGATGTATCTGTACTACACCAACTTTCCAGTGGTTCCTCTTTCATATCTCTGCTTCAATTTACCCAAACAAACAGGTCAGTCTGGATCCACTTTTATTTAGTCATTTTTATTGCAAAAACAATTTTGTAAGACTGCCAGTAGAATTCAAAATAAATGAAAAATGCATTGACCCTAACCCTTCAACACGTTAAATCACGTTTGTGCCCCCTTCTGCTACTTCTATATCCATAGCTACATATCATATCATGGATTGAATTTTTCATTGTTTTCCTTTTTTTCATTTACTATTATTACCTATATTCATTTCTATCTGAACAATAAAATTACAAATGCATACACACATTAATTAATATACACCACTGTATACAATATATTTCAATTAGTTAATCACAACCTTTAACACAATTAGGTTACAATTGATTCAGTGGTTGAACCATAGAAAGCACTTGATGAATTATTAACTGGATTCAGTTCAGTTCAGTCACTCATTCATGTCTGACTCTTTCTGAACCCATCCACTGCAGCACGCCAAGCCTCCCTGTTCATCACCAACTCCCGGAGCCTACTCAAACTCACGTCCATCATATTGGTGATGCCATCCAACCATCTCATCCTCTGCTTCCCCTTCTCATCCCGCCTTCAATCTTTCCCAGAATCAGGATCATTTTCAATGAGTCAGTTCTTTGCATCAGGTGGCCAAAGTGTTGGAGTTTCAGCTTCAGCAGGAGTGCTTCCAATGAATATTCAGGACTGACTTCCTTTAGGATGGACTGGTTGAATCTCCTTGCAGTCCAACGGACTCTCAAGAGTCTTCTCCAACACCACAGTTCAAAAGCATCAATTCTTTGGCACTCAACTTTCTTTATAGTCCAATTCTCACATCCATACATGACTACTGGAAAAACCATATCTTTGACTACATGGACTTTTGTTGGCAAAGTAATGTCTCTGCTTTTAATATGTTGTCTAAATTGGTCATAGCTTTTCTTCCAAGGAGTAAGCGTCTTTTAATTTCATGGCTGCACTCACCATCTGCAGTGATTTGGAAGCCTAAAAAAATAAAGTCTGTCATTGTTTCCCCATCTATTTGCCATGAAGTGATGGGACTGGATGCTATGATCTTAGTTTTCTGAATGCTGAGTTTTAAGCCAACTTTTTCATTAACTGGATTAGTGGAATCTTATTATTTCAGTCTTCAACTTAGAATCCTTCAGTAATTATATTTCCAATGAGTTCAAGTTTGTTCTGTTATTTTGTAGGTTATGAAAATTAAATATGTTAATAAGCAAATAAAGAATTTAAGTAAGATCTAAATAGAAAATGTCTAACCCATTTGAGAAAAAAGGATACAATGTAAGTAATAAGTGTGATCCAATCATTAGATATGAATGATGCCATTTATAGATAAAGTCCTATCTTCTCAAGAAGGTATTCTACTGTCAAAATAGTAACTTCAAATTAGTGACTATTCTTCAAAAAATAATCAATTACATTCCTTAAATATGGTCAGTGATCCCTGTTTTTGCCAGTTTACATTGGCTCTCTACCTTCCTTTGGCTCTTCCTATGAGTTTGAATAATAATGTTTTGCTATGTTTAATCCTCTGCATTCTGAAATATGATCTGCGTGACAGAACTCGAAAAGATCTCTATAAAAGGCATGACTCCAAAGTCAGTAGCATTCCTGAAGTGAGCTCTCTAAAAGGAGGACTTATTTGCTCAGCATAAAGCTTGATCCGTAGTAGGTCCATACATCTTTGTAAATGAACAAATGAATGAATCCTCTTTGTCCTTGGATCCCTGTACCATTGAGAGTTCAAGTCTCTTAAACAAGTCCCTGCTTTGTACCTGGAAGCAAAGAGGGTAGAGACATCAGGAAGAGTCTGTCTTTAATAGGAAAGTAATTAGTCTGTTCAGGTCAGCCCATTAGTGATTAGAACCAGTTTACTCATGCCTTGGAGGGCGCACTGCATGCATTACAACTATAGACGAGCTACTTTCTACAGCAAGTCAATAATGGCGACAAGGGCTTACACCACCCAATTCTAAGCAACCATTCATCATCCACTTCAGGGGGAAAGAAGAGACTGTGTTTCCTTTTCCCAGAGGTGACAAATGAACATGAACTGCAATTTATAGATTTCAAATATGTCACTTCTCTCTTTTTTCGATATTATTCCCCCTGAAACCTCAGTGTCATCAAAAATTAAATGTCTCTTTGACTCACTCCAGATTCAACTTATGGCTACATGATGTACTTCTACAAAAGGTTGCCTCGCAGCTTTCTGATCCTTCCAGGTGTCTAATCAGGACATTCCTCAGGAATGTCCTACTATTTAGCTCTCCTAATTCTTTTCCTAGGTGTATGTTGTTCTTAGAATTGCATCATATACCTGTTAAGGCAGCATGGAGTTAATAAGAGGCAGCTGGAGAAGGAAATGGCTACCCACTCCCATATTCGTGCCTGGAGAATTCCACGGGCAGGGGAGCCTGGCTACAGTCCATGGGGTCACAGAGTCAGCCATGACTGAGTGACTAACAGACACTCACCACCACTAGGCACATATGTTTTCCCACCATTTCCTTGGTCCCTAAACAAAGAGTATTTATTTTCTATGTTGTTCACTATTCATTTGCTTGTCACTCCTTGTTGTTCATGGTAGAACCAAGAAGAGGGAAGGCACTGGTATCATCTGTGCCTTTGCTCAAGGCTTACTCAGATCCAGATGCCCACGTCACAGGTGCCCAATAAATAATTTCCATCGTGATAATGACAGTGACCAAGAATAATAGCAATGGCAGAAATTGGGCACTCTAGTTATCTAGCCACTCTATTCAAACAAAAATCTATAAAAGAGTATAAGAGGCTATTTGCAAACCTCTGGCTCCAGTATAAAAAACAGATCAAGTGAAATGTAATCAGAGCGAGTGAATAATAGGTTGATCAATGTGGATGGATGAGTTGAGGGTGAGAGCAACAAGTGCTTAGCAACTAGCAGCTGTTTAGAGGATGATATTAAAGAAAGTTATACAGGCTTCCAATATGACTCATGAAAAATGAATGACTGAAGTATGAACAATAGTGAGAAAAGGAGAGGAAAGTGATGAAAAAGAAAAAGGTTTAATCAAGGAAACACTGTCAGAAATGAGTCTGTAGAAAGATGGACCCAGCAAGCAAATACTCGATATGAGTCCCACTCTCACCCTCTCCCATGAACTCAGTGAAGCTCATCTCACGTTCCTTAACCCACCCATGTTCATTCACACAAAGGAGGGTCATTCAATACTAAAAGGCCAAGAGACCATTTGAGCAATAGACCAGCTTCCTGTGACCTGAAATATGGATTCAATGAAATTGCAGAGAAATTTTTTCATTGTATTCTTTAAGTTCACTTTTAAACGATTTTTTTCTTTAATGAAGTCTTTTTACTTTAATAAAGACTTTGATGTCTCAGGGGGGATAAAGGAGGTTTTCAAAAAGTGTATCAAACAATTTCAGCCCTTCACACTTCTCTTAATAGAAGACCTACTACTTATTATGCAATGATAACAATAATTCATTCAGTACTCATTTTGCCAAACCCTGTGAGGTACACAGAAGAGTAAGATTCACCAGTAATAAAATATGTGTTACACTTCTTGGAAGACAATTCAAGAAAGAAACTTTATAGAAGACTGCTTCTGATTCTCTTGGGACCACAGACAACAACCCTCTCTTCTGCGTTAACTCAGACAATCTCTAACTGAAATACACCATTTCACTGTGAGACTATGCTCCCACTACTATGACCCTCTGCATGCCCAGAGGCAGGTTGGTATGCAGGGCTGAAGGTGGGGAGCTTGAACCACACACATGTTTTCCACAAGAAGAGGCGTAACCAAATCGTAAACATGCCCCTTGTCAGTGTTGGTGTGGATGTGTGCACTTCCTCAGAAAAGAGGAAGAAGGTGAGTTTAGTGATTCCCATTCATGCCATGAGAAGAAGAAAAAACAAACCATAATATAACAATCCAAATAATCAGTGTCTCATGAGCCCTAACAGGGAAGGCGGATTTGAGTTTTATTTTTGCCATATTTGTTAAGCCATTTTTAAGAGCTCACCATTCAATCTGATTCTGAGCCTCCATTTCAGCACTGAGGGTAGGGATACTACACATAAGGGTACATCACTGAACATGTACTATGTACCACACACTCCACTAAAACCCAGCACCTCATTAGACTGTTAAAATGCTTCAGATAGATATTGTGTGTGTGTGACAGATGAGGAAAGGAGGCTTTGGGGGATGAAGTGATCTGCTCTAGGGCACACAGCTAATCAGTGGTAAAGCTGCTTATGGGGTCAAATAAGACCATCTGTGTGAAAGCAAAGCTGTTTTGTGCCAATGTTACCATTATTACTTCACAAAGAATGTCACATTTAGTACTGAATGTTCAGATAAAATGAAATGGTCAAGTTCTAAAAAAGAAAGAAAAAAACCTTGTATTACAAATATCTCATGAAAATATTGCCTAGATGGGAAGAAGGACGGGGCAATAAGGGACTAGGACTTAAATACTGGAGTTTTGATAACAAGATGATTGGTAAGATATTCTTGAAAAAATATAGATAATTTGGAGAGGGGCTTTAAATATAAATCTACTGAAGCAAAATGCCCAGTGCCCTGGTTCACATTCAGATGTTTTACAATGGTGCTGGCCTCCTTTATTCTTCAGCATCACTCCTCCATAGAAATGGTTTTATGCTTTATTAGAATAATGGGTGAAAAAACAAATTATAGAAATGGTCAAAAAAGCCCTGATCGAATGACAGTACATCTTGTTCTGAAAAAAGTTTACACTAAAAGCCAATAAAATCCATTACAATGTAATGTAATTTTCCACACAAACAGACCCTAAGTCTAATTGGCATTTTAAAAATAAACTATCTTTGCTGGAGGGAGAAATTGCTATTATCATGCTAAGAGTATACTAGAGTATGTGAACTATTCATTGAGGCTAAGTATTATGTCATCTACTTTTTTTTTTNTGAGCAAATGTTAAGTAAGTATAAAGAGTTTTTTATTAATAGCAGTGGGAACACAGCTTTCATCTCAGAATCTTGGAAAGGCAAAGAAGGAAAGAGGGAATTCTTGAAATTCTTCAGGGTGAAAACTCCTCCTGCCTCTTAGCCTTTTGCACCAGGACTTTACAGATATATGATTGTGCTGATCTTCTGTCTAAAATTTACAATGTAATCCTGTCCCTTTCAGCATAGTATTTAACATCCTCAGCACGGTATGGAAAACCTTTCAAGATCTGACCCCTGGTTTGCATAACTCAGTTTCTCCAACCACAACTCTAAGTGACTCTCAGGGACTGTCTGCCAGCCCTTGACTGCTCTTTCTCACTGCTGTTTGCTCAGCCAAATGGATTTTCTTCTCCTCTCCACTAAGAATAAACTGATTCTTCTTTATTTTCCTAATTCCACTATCTCTCCCCTGGAATGCCTTAAGTTGCTCAGTCATGTCTGACTCTTTGCAACTCCTTGGACTATACAGTCCATGGAATTCTCCAGGACAGAATACTGGAGTAGGTAGCCTTTCCCTTCTCCAGGGGATCTTTCCAACCCAGGGATCAGACCCAGGTCTCGCACACTGCAGGTGGATTCTTTACTAACTGAGCTATCAGGGAAGCCCTTTTCCTAACCCTCTGCCTACCCTAAATCTGGATCAGATTCTCTTCCCATGAGCTTTTATTTAAGGAAACCTGCTTTCTATGTGACATATCAATTAGAAATTAAGTATTTCCAATATGGAATAACATACATCTTTTGCTAGATTGCTAACACAGAGAAAATCTACCCTGCTCACCTTATTCCATACTCAGACTATCACCTCACACATAGTAGGTAGTCAATAAGTGATGGCTCAATCAATTAAAGAGTGTGGCTTTGTCTGTGACACGGCTGGGTGTTTGGCAGAGGACTATTAAATCTTGACAGAGTTGAGTGGCCTGAAAGCAAGTTGAAAACCCATGAAAGCATGTGGTTCCCTGCAGATATATTTTACACTGCCCTTCGAAGCCCATTGTTAACATCCCCACCCCAGACCAGGAGGCACGCTATTCACTCAGCTTGGTGTCATTACTGGAGCATGTGGTGTGACTCTGGGCCCTGCTCTTTTCTCAATGGAAGGCTCTTGGCCAGCCTAGGAATGTCCTAATGATGGAAATCTGGCCCATTTCTGTGGGGCTCTGTCACCCATTCTGGAGGAAGGGAGGACGGAAACAGGGGCAAGAAGATGCTTCCCAATTCTTTTCATTTTTCATCAGAAGGTACCCAGTTCTTCTCTGCTTCAGATATACTGGGTGACTCTACTCTGAAGATGCTGCAAGGAACTTCCAATATGGCTATAATTCTAGCCAAGCTGCATCCGAGAAGTTTGGGAGAATCAAGCTATAGTTTCACAGTGATGCATCAGTAATAAGCAAACACCGGCATCGGAAAGTATTACAGGATGTGAATAAGAAGCCAGGCAGGGGAAATTGATGGCATTTAGAAAGAATGGGCCTCTTTGTCAGAGAAATGCTACAGGTTAATATGAAAGGTGCAAGTTCAGAGGTTCACAGAAGTCCTTCGCTTTAATAAGTACCTAATCAAAATATAATTGTTTCAATTTAAGTCTTTACAAAACTTTCATTTTTTTCCTATTTGAAAATTCCTTTTAAAAATAGCATAATGAAAACCTTAAGAATGTAGCTTTGAGAAAGTTACTTTCCAAGGACAAATTCTTCTGTATGATAAACAGAAGTAAGAGAAGCAGGTTACTGAAAAGAATAATAAAAAAAATTAATGCAGGAGATAGATGACACTTACATACCACAGCCACCGGAAAGAATAATAATACATTTACACTTCATATAATGAAGGAAATAATAAATATAGAATGCTTTAATAAGGAAGGTGAGGATATAATTTTGAAAACCTTTTAAGTAAAATGGAGGGAAGGCACTATCACCTTCTAAAGATAAGCTTCAGTTATCTGAACATTCACCTAAACAGAGCACTAAAATCCGCTAGCATGTCACATCCACAAATGATGCTGAAATATGTGAATCTCTTAATGGACATACTACATGGCAGCAACCCCACAACACAGAGATATACTCAGAAATAAAGTAGATATTCTGGGAAAGAATATCACTATTTCTAAAGACAGATAACCCATGATATGGGACATAAGTGCTCTATGAAAATGGTACTTATTTATTCTTTTTGCAAATAGTTCCTGGTTATTTCATATTTCCAGAACGACCTTTCACTCACACCCAAAGATTATGTGAGAACTATAAATATGAGATATTGAACTGAAAAACCATTTGTATCAACCTTAGGATCCAATTGTCATAACCTTTTAAACCTTCTTAAGAATTACAGATTTATCACTTCCAGGCCTTTCCAAGAAATTGAAAAGGCATTTTATTTCTCAATATACAGCATTTAAGTTCACTCATTGTAATCACTTGCTAGTGGACATCATAGCTGCAAATTAGATGAAAATGGTGTTTAGAGGTAACAAATCAATCGGTTAGATTAAAGGATGTTATCAAACAAGTATCAGAAGGATAAGGATGATGAGATTTTAAAGGATTAATTTACTCCTTGGAGAGGTAAGGCTTAGAATCTATTACCTTCAGGGCCCCCATGCAGAAAGCCAGCAGCTGCAAATTGCTACTTAGTTTTACTAAGTATAAAGATCAGGTAAAGAGAATAGATTGCAGTAGGCATCAAAGAAACTACAATATGTCAATTAGTAAGGACCCACAGCATTTACATGAGATCTTAAGGTTACTATCCATTTAACTCCTTAAAAAAAAAAAAAAAATCCTATGATGTTGTTTTACTCCCACATGCCAGGAAGATTAGACAAGTTGCTCAAGGTCATTCAGCCTGTTGACTGGCTTGCCATGCAGAGCTCCCAACATTCGTGCCATCAGAAAACTGATTTATGTGCCCATGTGGCATTTGGGTATGGCATTTATTAGTTTTTATTTTATCTTATTAGTATATCTTTTGCATATCACAATAACCTACAGGAAATAAAGAAGACAGTGTCTGATGGAGTCACCTCTACACTTGGGTATTCAGAACAATGCTGAAACTACAAATTATTCAGCAAGCAGAGTCCTGTGGGATGAGAGCCTATTTGATGGGAGAGGAAGCCTTTTAAATAAAGAAGGAAACTCCACCTTCCCTATTACCCATGACAAATGCATAATTGCTTGGCTCTTTTCAACATCCTGTCCCACTCACTTAGTATCCTGCTATAAGTGGAGCTGAGACACTGTATTTTAATTTTCAGAGCCCTGAATAGAATGTCAATAAAGGCATGCGCGAAAAGCACATATGTTTACCATCCTTCTCTTGGAAATTAAGCACAATGAGATTAACTCAGGGGAACCTAACAAGCGTTCCCTTTCTTTCTGATCTTTCTCTTTAGATTACTTCTGTAGCTGCTTAGCTTGTACTGTAATGTAGGTCAATGACACTACCAAAGGTTTTAAGAAATAAACAAAGGAGACAGGGTTTCCATCACTTAGGAGGATGCAATGTGCTGCTGTATTCTATGCTAAGTCACTTCAGTTGTGTCCAGCTTCCTTGTGAGCCCAATGGACTGTAGCCCACCAATCTCCTCTGTCCATGGGATTCTCCAGTCAAGTGCACTTGAGTGGGCTGCCATGCCCTCCTCTAGGGCATCTTCTCAACCCAGGGATTGAACCTGCATCTTGCACATCTCCTGCATTGGCAGGCTGGTTCTTTACCACTAGCTCTACATTAGAAGCCCATAGGAGGATTCAGGGCTGGAAAACAAACAAACAAACAAACAAAACACTCCTCCTGATGTTTGTGTCTGGATAGAGACCAAACCACAACACTGAATAAGAAGTTGTCCCTTTTGAAACTGTAAACTTCAGTTGAAATGGTCCATAAGACAAGATATAATAAACTGGTTCACTGAGTAAGCACTGGGACTCTGGTTGTCATCTTCACCTCAAAAGCCCAAAGGCCCTATTGTCTGCCCCTCCCCTTCGGGCTCAAATGTTGAGTTTGTAGCTCTATACAAGAATAGTGACTTCTCTTGGCTGCTGATTTCTGGCTGTAATTTTGCAGGCTTTTCAGTGAGATGTAAAAGGAGGTCCTGACCACTCAGAGTCATTAAGACTCCCTGGAAACATTCTGCAAGGGTTGTGATATTAATTCCAAGTAATTGGATTCCACTAGGCAGTTTATGAAGGCATAAAAGCCGATTCTCCTGCCATCTTCGTGGGTTCCTCTGCAAATAAAATACCAGCTGCTGAGCTTCAACTACTTTGGGGCTAAAACTGAGTTTCTGGAGTTAAGTCACTTGCAGAATATGTACAATAAACCTAGTCATCATAGCTTCCTTCATCATCTGCAAAGATTCCTTCATTAGCTTACAATATCAAAGCATTCTTGAAGTCTTCCCATTGTCTGATGTCCAGCTCAAAAATTTTCTGTTTCAAACAGCCCTCCAAAAGCCTATCCTACAGGGATTAATCATACACTCTCTCAAGTTTCCTCATCATAGTATTAATGTAGTTTTAGAATATGTAATTCAATTCAATAAATATGTGCCCCTCTGTGTTTGTGACTTCCTGGTCCTTGCTACCATGTAATGAGCTAACAGGATACATGTATTATACCCGATGAAGAAATAATGGTACCCAAAACTGTGGCTTTGCACATACATCAGAGAAGAGTATATTTAAGGCAACGTGATAGATGATGACTTTTGTTAACAAGGGTGGTAATTAAAACCAGAAGATTCTGCTGCCTTCATGCTAGTTAGGTGTCTTTGTCTTCTTTCTAAAATTCCTTCTGCATTATAGGTGGTCCTTTCCTGTTATAATTTTGCAAAAATTGAGCCCCCTGCCTTTTTCCCAATGACTGCAAGACGGATTAATCCTCCAGTAATCTGCTTCCTACTTCTTTTTACTTTCCCCATTCATGTTGTCTGTATCTCAACTTCCATATAAAGCACCTCCTTCCCCATGGTCAAATTTTTCCCAAAAAATCATCTTGCAAATAACTATAAAATCATTGATTGTGTATATCTGAACCTTATTTTTCAACTATCAAAGTATCTTTTGAAATACAATTGCACTTTTCTCTTAATGGTCCTGAGATGAAGGAGAATTAGTGCTTTCTCCATATTCTAGATGGAATAAGATGTTCAGGGTTCTGAAATAAAACCACTTTATTTGTATCTCAAAAGAAATGGCTCAAACTCCTCTGGGCTTCACTTCCTCCAAGACTGGTCCAAGCACTCCTCATGATTGCCTAAAATAGGACCATCTGTCCCTTGTAGCAAAAGCTCCCTATATGATCTTCCATGGGTTGGGGCGGGGAGGCGGATTTACTTTTCAACTGCACTTTGAATTTGCCCACAAAGGGCACATCAGAATCGAAACGTCCACTGGGTTTTCAGCTTACAAAAGGCAAAAACCTAGTGCCTTGAAAGAAAATGTGGGTCTAACATATAGTCTGTGCTCAAGGGCAGTCACTGGTTTATTTGTGTCGTTTCCTTTTTTATTTTTATTGAGGTATAGTTTATTTACAGTATTATATTAATATCAGGTATACAGAGTGTGCTGTTTTATTTCATATTCACACCCCTCATCCATGTGATCTCCCCCACTGCACGGAGGAGTATGTCCTCCAGCACACGTGCTAAAGCCACTGAAGCTGGGACTTGGGTGGAGGCTGGCTGCCTCCGGGAGCCATACTCTTCACCCGTCACCTGGAGCAGCGAGGGCAGCTGTCACATCCCCTGATGCGTTCAGCCCCTTCCCTGCTGCCACAGACAGCAGTCACAGTGCTTCTTCCTGTTTTCCTACAAAACTTTAGAGTTAAACCAGAGGAGCAAATGAAAATAAAAAGGATACTGAACTTCTTCAGAGAGAAGCCGAGAGGTTTCAAAGCAGTTGTCCATTTTACGGCCAGTTGTAAAGAAAACAAGATGTGGGAGTCCAACTCGGTCATCAGACTCAGATCCCTTCTTTACATAATTTTCTCCTAGCCATGCTACACTTTCTCCCTTTGTTTGTTTTTTAATTTTGTTTGTTTGTTTGCTTTGGAGGGAGGGACTATGTAGATATACAATTTTAAAAAAATACATAAAAACAAAACCAAAGGGAAAAATCCTCCCAGACTAACAGCCTCCTCCAAGTTCCTGGACATCAGAAATGAAGGTTGACTTTGGCCTTGGCAAAGGGACAGAAAGTGCCAGGGATGGAGGAACTCACTCTTCCCTTGGCTGAGAGACTCCACAGTCAGGCTGCCCTTTTGAGAAGACAGCGGGACCCGATCTGTATTGGTCTCCCCTGGAGCGCTCACATCTTGCCAGGATCCCCCTGCCAGCCCTGCTCAATTTCACTTGTCAAAAGGCAGGGACTTGAAAGACATGACAGCCAAACCACAAAGCAGAGATGAGTGATAGTTCAGCTCTGGAGAGGCTGGGGCAGAGGAAGGCTGAGCTCTGAGCACAAAGAACGGGGCTGGAAAAGGAGCATCTGGTGGTGCCTAGTGCACTTATTCTTCTACTCATTCTACAGCCTTCACAAACTCTCCTTCACTGTGACCAAAATCTCGAGAATCTGTTTGGTAGGCTGGGCTGAGCACCTGGCCCTGGATGAAAGTGAGAGAACCTTCTCTGTGCATTCATGTCTCTTTTCAAACAAGAGTCATTTTCTCCTTGTTAATGTTGTGTGTGTGTGTTTTAATACATTTTGCTTAACTAGTGTTATTGGGTGGGGAAGAGGAGATCTCATAGACATGAAATAAAAAGCATCCATGTTTACTACCATTCTTCTTTCTTGGAAGGTGGAAAAGTTAGATAGAGTTCAGTGACAGATGAAAGTTCACATATCAGTGCTTCCTTAAAATTACTCTTTCACTAGTCCAATCTCAAAGCAATGATAACCCCTCTTTTCCCTCTTCCTGCAGGCCACGGCACATGTTAGGATTCATTCCTAAACTCGTTTTTCAAAAAACACCTGCATTTTTTAATGTAGCTCTCTCATGGGATTTTTGAATAGCAGTTTGTATCTAATAAGCCTGTGAGGGCTGCCTGTGTTTCATACCAAGACAGAGTCACTTGTCGTGCAAAGGAACAGAATTAGAATTCTGGAATAATGGAGCAGAACTCTCAAAAAAATAAAATTTCTGGAAGCTCCCCTCCCTGAGCTTATCAAACATCTTAGAAAATACTGTAAAAGAAGCCTCCTGCACCTCTGCAAAGTTATATTGCTAGTAAGGTGTTCTATGAATGATTTATTCTAGCCTCTCCACTACATTCTCCAGTAGAAGAGTAGAAGGGTACCATGCCACCTGCACCTTGAGCTTTCCTAACCCACTCCTGAGACTGGGTTTCATCACTTCCTTAAATCTCAGAGATGCCCCAAATACATCTATCTGTATGTTCTGGACCTTTATTCCATATGGTGGTTGGGTGCCTAATACAGCTGTCTTTCTGCAAGGGGCATAAGGAACCCAGTCTTAATGTCAAAGGGACACATGGAGAGAGACAATCTAATTTCACATCAAAATTTCCACTGTCCAGTAGAGGGCAGCTGGTTCCAAATACATAACATGTATTTTATAGTCAGGTCACCAACATTAAGAGTTTTACCTACTTATTTTATAAAGAAAAACAAAACCAAGAGATTTCTTGAAAAAACTGACATGTTACTGTCAGGACAGTTCATCTCTGTTCAGTAAAGTCTGGCCCTTGGTCCATATGCAAAAGAACTATGGGAGGAGGGATGGCAGGTGGTGCCTGGTTTGAAAAATGCAGATTCTCAGAGCTTCTGACCCAGAAATTCTGAAAAAGAGGCCCTCAGAGTCTACAATTTTAACAAATTCTCTAGACGATTCTCATATATGCTGAGATTTAGGTATCTCAGTACTAATTTAGCCACTACTTCTTATGAATCTTGGAAAGACAAGTGGACATATCGTCAAGTATTTTCATATATATGTATAGAGAAATCCAAAGACACTAGAACATTCAAGCCACAGTGTGTTGAATGAAAGTGTGTTAGTTGTGAAGTCATGTCTGACTCCTTGTGACCCCATGGAATGTAGCCCGCTAGGCTCCTCTGTCCATGGAATTCTACAGGCAAGAATATTAGAGTAGGTAGCCATTCCCTTCTCCAGGGGATCTTCCTGACCCAGGGATTGAACCTGGGCTTCCTGCAATGCAGGCAGATTCTTCACCATCTGAGCCACCAGGGAAACCACAGTAGTCTCTATAAATGGCCAAAAATAGAATTATTGTTACTGCTCTTGCTTCATTGAGCAGAAGGAAGTATCTCACATGCACCATTAGAAGAAATAACTGTGGCCCTAGGGAGATTATACTCTTTAGTTAATATTCAGGGAGGGTAAATGTGAAGCAAAAAGCTTAGGAAAATTTCCATGTTGTCAAGTCTTCATGTTAAGTATCAGCTACACAATCTGGACAACCCACTCTCTGAGCCTTAGTTTTCTCAGCTTAAAAAGTCATTAATGGCAGTTACCCTGGTTTCAAAGTTTTGTTTTGTTTCCTTTCTGCACCAACTATCATCATGCATGGGCATGTTCTCAGCACATTTCACATGCACGTATCTTACAGCTTTAGTTTATTATAATCACCGACTTGAGAAGTATGCACCATTGTTTTTCTACTGTTTCTCTGAAAAGTGTGAGTCTGGGTTACTTCAAACACCACTTAATTTAAGAGGCTTAAGGGAAATTTCTGGTTATAACTAGCTGTTATCCCGTGTACAGAGGAGCCTGGTAGGCTGCAGTCCATGGGGTCACTAAGAGTCGGACACGACTGAGCGACTTCACTCTCACTTTTCACTTTCATGCATTGGAGAAGGAAATGGCAACCCAGTCCAGTGTTCTTGCTTGGAGAATCCCAGGGACAAGGGAGCCTGGTGGGCTGCCATCTATGGGGTCGCACAGAGTTGGACATGACTGAAGCGACTTAGCAGCAGCAGCATTCATCAATAAGTCATGGCTAACTCTGTGCGACCCAATGGATTGAAGCATGCCAGGCCTCTGTGATTGAAGGAAATGGCAACCCACTCCAGTGTTCTTGCCTGGAGAATCCCAGGACGGGGGAGCCTGGTGGACTGTCATCTATGGGGTCACACAGAGTCGGACAGAACTGAAGTGACTTAGCAGCAGGCTTCCATGTCCTTCACTATCTCCCGGAGTTTGCCTAAGTTCATGTCCATTGAATCGGTGATGCTATCCAATCATCTCTTCCTCTGCCACTCTCTTCTCCTTTTGCTCTCAACTTAGGTATCATTTAAACAATGGCCTTTCTAATACTTCCTTTTATATTTCTCCCTCTCACGGTTTTAATCATATATACTTGATATAGAATAAATGAAAGAAAACATTGTGGGTGGGTGCAAGAGGTTCATTTATGAGGGCCCATGTGCCCAATCATAGAAGAGTAAGTGATATTTTTTGTTTCTTGCTGATGCTATAGAAGACGTTGCCTGGAAGAAGAGAGTCTCTTTTCTAAAAAATGTGGCTCCTACAGAAGAAGTGGGTACCTAGAGATTCAATGCTGGTATAGTAGCTCAATGATTAAAGGCAATGATGGGGTCACGGGTCTAATCTGAACCTATGAATGAAGCTCTAAGAGAAGAAGAAGAAGTGCATGGCAGTGTGTGCAGGCAGTGACGGAAGGACCATTTCTCAGCTGTGATTTCTCCAAAGAGCATCGTTCAGGACAACGGAATCTACCTTTAAGCAGATCCTAGGCCCCAAACTGGCTGGTTACTTTATTCTTCACGTCACTGGTCATGGATATGGTGATGGGATGGGTGCATTTCTGAGATGCATTCCTTCTGGTAAAAAATAACAACCCAGAATGATATAAATTGTAAGTACACAGACGGCCTATCGGGCCTGCAGGGAAAGCTCAGAGGCCAGGCGAGGGATAATGCCCATTACAGGAGTCGTATAACAGAGGAGGAAAGTGCTGTGAGGGTCACCGCCCATCATCCTGCCACAGCAAATCTATCCTGATTATTGTTGGCACCTCTAACCTTAGAGATACTAAGGAAATCAATTCTTGAATTTCCTTTTATTTACTCATTCATTCATTTATTTGTTTGCTTAAGTTTTTGTTGTTTTTTTCTGTTGTCTTTTTTTTTTTTTTTTTAAGCAGCAAATATTGACCGAGTTCTTCCTGGGAGCCAGTACCAGAACCTGGGGTTAAAATTAGGACTCTCTATGTGGAATCTTTTTCAGATTTCTTAAGACATCAGGCTTATCCTGTAAAGCTGTCAAGGCTGCTATCAAGACATGATAAGCTGGAGGCTGGATGATTTTATACAAGCTGACTTAAAATGTGACATATGGTTTTGCCTTTCCATTTGCTCTGTGCTTTGCATTTTATCTGAGATTATATAATTCATATTTAATACATGAAACTCATTAAAGTTCTATAGAGGAATCAGCACTTAGCCTCAGACTAGAAAACTGCAGCAATGTTTGGAAAATGTAAACTAAGAGAGAAGAAATACAGACCCAAAATGCAAAGTCTAATTAAAGACTACCAGCTACTAACTAGGTGTCAGATGTAAAATAACATAACTTTTCCTACCCCCATCTCACAAAGTTTTTGTAAAGATGAGATGAGTACACACATATACCTTTATCTAAACATTTTGGAAACCTGTTCTGTTTTAAATATATAAGGTGTTCTCACTCCCTCTTTCATATAAATGAGCTTTGGGAGAGAAGGAAGGAAAGATGGGCACAAAGAAGGGAAGAAGAAAGGAGGGAGGGAGAGAAGAAGGGGTGGAAATGAAAGGAGAAATGAACTAAGCAGTTGTAGACGGGTAACCTCCAATTTCAACACTGTTCTCTCTTGTGTATTTATTTCAGACTTCTTTGTAATTCCCCTGAGTTGGGTTTGTATAGGAGGAACATAATGAACCATGGGTGAAACTTTGTAATAAATGGAGCCAAATGGCTTGGGTTGGATAATCTTCTGGGCTTTATCATATGAACTTAACCAGCTCCCTTTGGTTGCTGGGAAATGGGATGCTCACATGGCCCTCCAGGGATCCAGATGATCCCCACTCACCATGCTAGACTCTTGGGCTCTACCAAGACCTCTGAAGTAGGAAAAACAGTGTTGTAGCTTCTGGGAAATTTAAGCCCTCATACAAGTATAATCTTCATGAGTCTATAAAATTTCAACTAGTAAAGACAGGGGAAATGGGGGAGGATAATAAAACTGCGGGAACTGTTTTCCCTTCTGCAAATCAAAGCATTAATTTCATTTTCTGTCTGGTTGTTTGCACTAGCAGTGCAGGGAGGAGGTGGGAGAAAGTGGCTATTTCTATAAGAAGAGGATGGTGCTTTCTGTCCAACTTCAACTTGCTTAGATCTGGAATTTCAAACTAAACAATGAGAGGCAAATTTCAAGCTCCATTTACTTCTAGCANCATTTTCTGTCTGGTTGTTTGCACTAGCAGTGCAGGGAGGAGGTGGGAGAAAGTGGCTATTTCTATAAGAAGAGGATGGTGCTTTCTGTCCAACTTCAACTTGCTTAGATCTGGAATTTCAAACTAAACAATGAGAGGCAAATTTCAAGCTCCATTTACTTCTAGCAAATCAGGACTTTTTGTCTCAATGCGAGTACAGAGAGACTCCTTCCTGGGCCACTGTGTTTACAGATGGCTATTTCCAAAATGACTGGAAACCAGCCAAAAATGACTGGTTTGGCAAAATTTGGCTTCATACTTCATCAAAAGGTCAGTAGCATCACACCTTCATCACAACAGAAGATGGAGGAAATAGAAGTCAAGAGTGGAAATAATTACAAAAGAGAGGACAAACCTCTGAATACATTATCAAGTTTATTCCCTTAAATTAGCACATCTTAAGGCTATTGTCGACCAGAGATATCAATCTTCTCATGATGAACATCTGTGATCTGACGAACTACTCTGGCTCTGAATGTCCTGATCTCACATTCCATTAATGAAAGAAAGAAGTTTAAGATTACCTAAAAGGCTACCATCCTAGATTTGCACTAGTAATACATATAATTTAATGTGCAGAGGGCTCTGTGCCTGACATCTGCACTCTGGGGCTTCAGTCTCTCTGACAGGCTGCCATGGAACAGGCCAACTATGCCTATGGCAGAACGGCCCTGCAATTAGCAACAAATCACCATCTTGAAGTAATTGGTGAGCTCTGCTGATATGTGAGTCTAGAGTAAACCTGCAGGCAATGTCCCAATTTCTGCCTAATTATTTTATTTATTTAGGGTCTTCTGTGTTGACACAAAAGGTGATTGAATTGAAAACTTGTTAACTCTGGGGGTCTGCTTCTTTTCCTTCCAGAGAAAACATACGTTTCCATTCACAAGTCAATGTCTTAGGGTTTGGGGAAGAAAAATAAGATTCTTCATCTAAGAAGAAAGCATCCCACCAATTATACCAGGCATGGAGCCAGAATTACAGCAAGCACTGCAGGGGTAAGAAGCAATAGATTTTAATTGGTGCCTAGGGGTAAAGGTCAACTCTCTTGGAACAATGGGCATCTATGGTGGTAATTGACTGAGTCCTCCATGGGAGTTTGTAAATGTCAGTAATGCTTCCAAATAGAAGCAGGAAGGGATTGGGCCCTGGAAACAGAGACAACAGTAACCAGTTGAGAAAATATGTAAATCTGATGGTTAAATAACACAGCCATAAACCATAAGAGGTGAGCACACACAAACACACCACAAAAGGTTTCAAAAGCAAACAGGCTGCTTCTCATATCAGACAAGTGCCTTCTTGAGGTCCAGTGTCTTTTTTCCCAGCAGATGTGCTTAGTCGCTCAATTATGTGTGGCTCTGTGGGACGCCATGGACTGTAGCCCGCCAGGATCCTCTGTCCGTGGGATTCTCCAGTCAAGAATACTGGAGTGGGTTGCCATGCCCTCCTCCAGGAGATCTTCCCGACCCAGGAGTCAAACCTAGGTCTCCCACACTGCAGGTGGATTCTTTACTGTCCGAGCCACCAGGGAAGTCCAGCATAAGTTCGGCTCTTTTCTTAGATGCCTCCAGAATTCAAACATGCTGATTATTTGAGTCAAGCTGGATGGGTGGTTTGACTCCTAAAGCTACAATCATCCTTGTGAAACTGGGGTTACTGGAGAGGAAAGCATCAGCATTTATTATTGCTGTTTTTTCAAGAGAAATTTTGGCTCCTTTTTAAAAGTAGTGGCAAAGAAGATGAACAACTACTAATTGAAACACCAGCATGCCCTGCTGATCCCCCAAATCAGAAGGACCTGACTGAGCCCCCTTGACTATTTAGACTGACTCTCTTGTGGCCATGTTTCACCCCATTCTTCTCATTTCACCATCATCCCCCAATATTCACCTATTCCCCGGACCTGGGTGCTCTCCTAAGTGTTTAATAAGTTTCCTATAGTTTTAGAATCAACTATTAGGCTAACTGTGGAAAATTCTTCAAGAGATGGGAATACCAGACCACCTGAGCTGCCTNATGATGCTGAAACTCCAATACTTTGGCCACCTGATGTGAAGAGCTGACTCATTTGAAAAGACCCTGATGCTGGGAAAGATTGAAGGTGGGAGGATAAGCGGATGACAGAGGATGAGATGGTTAGATGGCATCACCAACTCAATGGACAAGAGTTTGAGTAAACTGTGGGAGTGTGTGTTGGACAGGGAGGCCTGGCGAGCTGCAGTCCCTGCGGTCGCAAAGGGTTGGACACGACTGAGTGACTGAACTGCACTGAACACTTGCACAGAACTGAGTACAAGCCAAGGTGTTCAATAAAATATGTCAATTGATTTCTTAAATGTGTACCTCCAAACCTTATCAATAGTTCTGTCTGATAAATAGTTGAGATAAATGCTGAATATATCAGATTTATAAGGTAAATTTTAGTTTTATTAATTCAGTTTTAATAATGTCATCCTTGCCTGTTTATTGATTTTATAAAGACAGGTGAAAATTTATAATAATTGAAAAAATTATATTATTATGTTAGAATTCTAATTTAATTGGGTTATGAGGACTTTAATTTTGGTTTGATTAGTCAGTATAGTCATATATATTTCCATATATATATGTACAGAAGATAGGTACAGATAGTCAAAATAAATACATGCTCATTTATTTAATATCTGAAAATCAATCAATGCTATGTATGCGCTGTAATCTGTGAACACTGGTTTCTCACAACACATACACTGAAAGATACTCTCCATCTTCTTTTTCCCTTCCCCTTTGACAAATATTTGCTCCTCTGTGAAGCCTTTCTTGGGTCCCCAAAATAGAGTTCTATGTACATAACTCTTATGATTCATAACTTCTGTGGTGTAGTTGACTGTTTATATACTCATCCCCTCTGCCAGACAGTACAATCCTTAAGAGCAAAGACAAAGTCTTCTATTCTGCTTCCTAGTTCTTAAAAAAGATATGGCACAATATAGTCATTTAAAAAGATTGGCTGAGTTGACAAATGATATCATCAGGAATGATCATATAATTTGAAACAGATGAAACTGATAACAATGAGACTAACCACTTGCTGTGTGTCAGGCACTGTTCCTCGCTTGATATAACTCTTCTCCTAACTATCAATAACTCTTGATATGGACACAATCATTTTGTTTTAGAGATAAGGAAACAGTATCAATGGTGAGGTTAATAAGAAACAAACCAACAAATGAAACCTTGTGTAAGGGTTCAGTTCAGTTCAGTTGCTCAGTCGTGTCTGACTCTTTGCGACCCCATGAATCGCAGCACACCAGGCCTCCCTGTCCATCACCAACTCCCGGAGTTCACTCAGACTCACGTCCATCGAGTCCGTGATGCCATCCAGCCATCTCATCCTCGGTCGTCCCCTTCTCCTCCT
>SJYA01003019.1:655615-688390 GCA_006410615.1 Neotragus moschatus | reverse complement strand
GCAGGTTTGATCTTCAGGTTGGGAAGAGCCCCTGGAGAAAGGCAGGGCTACCCACTCCAGTATTCTTGCCTGGAGAACCCCATGGACAGAGAGGAACCTGTCGGTCTACAGTCCATGGGGTCGCAAAGAGTTGGACACAACTCTATAAGCACAAATTCACAATGACTGCCTTCAAATGACAAAGTGTAGCTCCATGGTAACTGAAGATCGATGCTGAGCTGGAGCGCCTGACAAGTGCAGAAACCAGCAGATGTCCACATACATAGAAGAGCCCATTCCACAGAGGGACGGGGAGCAGCTAAGGGAGACAGCATTAAAAGGACAAAAGTCCATTAGGCGCAGGCAGTGGCGATGACGTTTGAATCTGCCACTGGGGGGGCTGGGGAGCCTGGATCTAGGCCTGCTACACACTTGAGTCTAATTGGTTTTTCCTTCCTGGCAAAACCAATTTCGGCCACAGCCATCAACATCTTTTCCCCCTTTGAAAGTACTCAGGAAGAACAGAGAGATAAAGGTAAATTATACTCCCTCTGGAAATCTTAATAAGTTCCTAGTGAATGAGGCAGTCCTCCTCTCTCAAGACATTCTTAATCTACTGCTGAGAATACATATGATTTTTTAATTTCTTTTTCTTCAACCTTATGAGTTCATTGTGCTTTTACTACCTTTCTNATAAAGGTAAATTATACTCCCTCTGGAAATCTTAATAAGTTCCTAGTGAATGAGGCAGTCCTCCTCTCTCAAGACATTCTTAATCTACTGCTGAGAATACATATGATTTTTTAATTTCTTTTTCTTCAACCTTATGAGTTCATTGTGCTTTTACTACCTTTCTCTCATCACCATTTTGTTTTCTAAATGTTTTGTACTAACCTCTACCATCATCCCTCTGAGCTTAACGCCTATGTCTTTCCTCCTATAACTTTTCTCTTATCTGTGAGAGACAGTGTATTCAGGCTGTTTTATTTTCCCCCGTTCTATACTTTCTGGACTCATCTGCAATGGTCCTTTTCTCCACAACAGGTATGCTCATTTCCTGGTTGGGAGATGCTGTCAATCATGGAGACACTTAGTATTCCAGGGCCCAAACAAGCACACACAACCCCAAGCAGGTAAAGAAGAGAGATTGTTCTGGCCCAGGCATCAGACTGTATACGCTGTACTACAGGCCTTTTTGCCTGTGAAGATCATAGCCCATCTTGTACCAACAAGTTATGGTATTTTGTCCTGTGAAACCTGTTTTAAGTAGTTGACTTGGAGGGTTATGGAACGACAAACGTGTTAGCAGCTAGGGACCCAGCACAATGAGCGGTGGATTGCTAGAAGAACAGAGGGAAAAACTATCAAAAGAAGACTTGGTCAAGAGGAAGGTCAGGTCAGAAAAAGGAATTGTTTAAATGGAAGCAATCCAGCTCCTGAGGCTAGAGGTGTTCTCTTAGTTTCTCCGGGGAAGAAAAAAAAAATAATGATTTTTATTAAAGATTCATCAACATCGACTCTATTTTTCCTGACAGCACCAAAAGAAAGCTTGGAGTAGATCTGATATATTGGAGTGAAACATCCCCACCCTAGTAAATATGGCACATTTCCTGGAGCAGCAGGCATTCATCTCCATCCATCACGAGAGCAGCAAGGGCTACTCACGAGAAACAAATGTTCTAGATACAGTGTGTCAAACACCAAATGATGGAAACCTCTGAGAAACCACAGGGAGTATGCAGGAAGAAAACAGACCAGAATGTTGAAAAGACCTCTGACCATTTTCCACAGCGCAGTATAACTTGGAATCAACCTGAAATAATGCATCTGACCTTCATAAAAGGGTAATGGATGGGCATTTAACATTAGGCCAGTCAGACTTCAGAGAACAAGGATTCTAATAAGGACAGATGATGAGTCAAAAGTAAATAAATAAGGAGGTAGATAACTAAATAAAAAAAGATCTGCTCCCCAAAGAAGGTTACGCAGGTAGCCTCTTTGGCATATTTGAAGGATAACCAGCCTCTGATACAGGTTTCTTTCCATTTTTGAGAAAACTTCTGTTCACTAGCCTACAGAAACAACTATCTTCTGAGACCCATTCGTTGGTATAAGAAGCATACAGTTTCCAGATCACTCTTACTTTATGATATTTCAAGATTAATGCAGTGTATCTCTACCCTCATTAAATACATTTGTTAAAAAGGAATAACACCAAAGAGACAGAGTTCTATTCCCCCACCCCCTTTGGGAAAGAAATACCACCTAAAGTCAACTAGAAAGCATTACCTAAACTTAGAAATGGTTGACCTCTGGGTATTTATAGGGCTTCCCTGGTGGCTCAGATGGTAAAGAATCCACCTGTAATGCAGGATACCTGGGTTCGATCCCTGGGTTGGGAAGATTCCCTGGAAAAGGAAACAGCTACCCACTCCAATATTCTTGCCTGGGGAATCCCATGGACAGAGGAGCCTGGCACACTACAGTCCATGGGGTCACAAAGAGTTGGACATAACAGAGGGACTTTCACTGCACTCACTACTGGGTATTTATAACCATTCTACTTCTTTGAAGCCTAGCTAGTTACTCTAATGTGGCTAATAAAACTCTGAATTATAGCATCAACATTATAAACTCATCTTTATGCAGATATAAGTTACTTGTTTCCTTTTAGATCGGTGATTCATAATTAATATTTAAGGTATCAGCCACTTATTATATGTGATAGACACAACATCTTACAAATGAGGAATAATAAATACATGATCTTAATTATGCAAGAAGCTTCTTTCCAAGAACAACAAAATGATACGCTTTGCTACTTAAACTTCATGAAATAAAACAGTGAATTACTAGTTAACCTGGTAAGTCCTGGAAAACCAGGCACATTCTAAATCTGCCTTTCTTTTCTTTCCTTTTAAAATTAGTGTTAGAGAGACAGAGATAAAAGTCAATAAAAATCAACTGGGTACCTACTCTGTACCAGACTGTGTTAAAATAAAATAGACTGGTTTGATAAGATTTTTAAATCTATGAACGTTATCATAAGTGCTTTGATTTATATAAAATAGTACAAAGGACATGGCTGTTTCAAGTGTAGTTCCACATACAGAGGGGGAATGGCTTAGATCAGTGGCTTCATTTTTTTTCTTTTTTGATTTCTGTTTTACCACTGAGTTCTGTGGATCCCAGGAGTTCCAGGAGGCTCCCCAGGGCCACCTTGGAGTGACAGGGGAGTTTGCAGGTGGGCACCACTCCTAGGGCTCTGCCCATTTCAAACAGAGCACTTTACCCTTATTATTCTGTAGCTTATTTGAAACCCAGGGGCTTGGACGACTGTTGGAACATCACCCAGAGGAAAACAATGTAGATGTGGCATGCTTTCTTGGATTTGATTTGATTTTTGAAGGCTCAAGAAAAGAACAGAACAATGTTTGATGGACTGAAACAGTATAAACACTCAGCTGTACCCAGGAAGGATCAAAGGATGTGATCTCTCCCTTACTCCCTTTAGCCATCATTGCCCAGAGTAAATGCAGACAAGTTAGTATTTGTTTCAAAAAAAAAAAAAAAAAACAGAAAAGTCACTTCTACTGAAGTTCGGAAAATACAACTTCCATTCTGTTTCTGGATTCATGCATTGTACTTTATGAATGAAACATACATTATTTTTTAAAAGATTAGAGGCAAATGCATGATCTTGTGTACAAAGGGACAGATAAAAGAGTTAGGGTAGAATGAGCAAGTGTTGCCTGTCTGCCAAGGGAAATGCCACGCACCCCCTTTGATGAATTATACAATACACTTGCTCCCCTCGGCCTCACCAGATAATGCCGAGTAAGTGCTATGCAAAGTCCTGGAATTTTAAATATTAATCATGCTCTTCTTGGCTAGAAAAGATAAAATTATATATAAAATTATAAAAATGATAAAACTATGACTTAGAAATTATTAAAACCTACAGGGATTTTTTTTTCCTTTTAACTGTCCTTATTTATTTACATAGAAAAACTAATTTTATAATTAAAGAAAATAAATGAGTCAAAGCTAGTTTCACACTGTATTTTTCTTTTCAAGATCCAGCCTAGAAGTCCAAAACCCACCTAAGTTCAATTCAAATCCTCAGCCATGTGTTGGACATGACTGGACCCCAAAACCTTGTGCTTCAATTGTTANTTAGAGAAAATAAATGAGTCAAAGCTAGTTTCACACTGTATTTTTCTTTTCAAGATCCAGCCTAGAAGTCCAAAACCCACCTAAGTTCAATTCAAATCCTCAGCCATGTGTTGGACATGACTGGACCCCCAAACCTTGTGCTTCAATTGTTAGAGACAGGAAAGGGGATCAAGTCACAATATCCCATCTAGGACCCTGCATTCTAAAGGGGTGATTACACAGGGTCAAGAACGATTATAATCAGGAGAGAGAAGTGCTGGAAGCAAAAGCCGATGCCTGGGAGATCAGGGAGAGTGAGAAAGTTTTGTTAGTGGAACTGATTCAGTTTTATGGAATCGGTAGCATTTGAGGATGACTTTAACTCAGACAGTAAAGAATCTACTTGCAGTGCAGAAGACCTGGGTCAGATCCCTAGGTCGGGAAGATTCCTCTGGAAAAGGGAATGGCAACCCACTCCAGTATTCTTGCCTGGAGAATTCCATGGACAGAAAAGCCTGGTGGGCTACAGTCCCTGGGGTCTGCTAAGAATGTGACATGACTGAGTGACTACCACTTAAAGGTTTAATCATCTTTGTTCTTTATTTGCCAGCTGCATGCAGTCTTAGGCAAGATACTAAACTCTCAAGACTCAGTTTCCCTATCTGTTAAATGCGAAAGGAGAATATTAAAATGTCCCACATCTTTTAGGTTCTGATTCAACAATTTCATCATTCTTCCTAAGAGAAGATGAGGACACTGCCAAGCACACTTCTTTTCTGTCCCAAAAGGTCACATGCGTGCTAAGTCACTTCAGTCATGTCCAACTCTTTGTGACCCTATGGACTGTAGCCCACCAGGCTCCTCTGTCCATGGGATTTTCCAGACAAGAAGGCTGGAGTGGGCTGCCATTTCCTTCTCCAGGAAAAGGTCACGTATATACATGATATAGACTACCCAAGCAAATGACAAGAGGAATTAAGCCCAGGATATAAAAAGAAGAGGCAACAAGTCAATAATCACATGCTTATTTAGAAAGTGCCACACACAGTACGGTAATTAAAACCTAAACATCTGGAGAAAATGCAAACAGTGTTTCATGTTGGCATGTATCAAGAGACCAGCAAGAATGATCAATGTGTTCTGGAGAGCCAGGATCCTATTTATAGGATGAAAGTCTTGGAAGGCTCTCTCAGCAGGAACAATATTAATTAAGTGGTGATAACACAGAAAGGAGAAGGAACTGGGATATGCAGGGGGCACAGGAAACATAAAGAACAAATAACCTCTAGGTCTTTTCTTTGCTGGGAACATACTGTATAGAGAGTACAAGCATATAACAACTAAATGAATTGGCTGTTCTGAGTTTTTAGAAAGAAGCAAAACAAAACACTTTTTTTCCTTCTCTCTCTTGATGGATTCCACTTAGGATTTTGTATTCTTTAATCCTTGAAGATGTTCTACAACACTGCATGAAGGGAGCACAGCTAAGGTTGGTTGGGAGTGATGGGTAAGGTTTTACGGAGAGATGCACATGGAATATAAAGAAGTTTTCCTTTTTTAGGCAGAAAACAAATAAACTCAGTGAGAATATGAGAGTAAGACTTAGATTTCAGTATTGATTTCTTTTTTCTGTGATACGTTTGTACTACTTTTCCCCATCACCTCCTACATCCCAGATGTCCATTTCAGGTACAGGTTAAATCATCTTTCCTCACAGAAGGTTATATATAGGTAGCCAATAAACTACTTCTGAATCCAGCAAGCCTTGGGATTTATCATGAACTGGGTGGGTGGGGGAGTGCATTCCCTTGGAGGCATGGTGACAGATAGGTAGCCTGCCTCTCCTCTGGCACCTGTACCCACTCACTCTTATAACTTTTGAGCCTACCTCATATATCTGAGGCCAGGTGCTGAGTTCCTCTGACACAGAGGATGCTTGAGCTAGGATAATGCCTGTGAGCCAGATTTCTATGTCTCTCAGTCAGTTGAGATTGCCTAGACAGACCTAAGATGAGATTATAGTTTTTACTGTAACAGACAAATCCAAGGAAAGCTGCTGTAATTTATAGCAGGCTTGCAGAGAAACAGCCAATGAATGATCATCAATTTAAACTGAAAATATGGGCCTGTTTTGTTCTAGAGGCTGATCCCAGTAATGCCCCTAACAAGCTGCCTGGAAAACCAGGGCATGATGCCCACTGCTGGAGACATGTTGATTGAAGAACTGTGCTTGTCCTGACAAGCTGCTAAAAATAGCAAGAAGAACAGGAAGGCAAAACAGGTTCCTAGGAATGTAAGACAGTTACTCGGATGCCAGTTTTATTCCAATTGCTCTCACTGATATGAAGAGGAGAGAGAAGTATCTGGTACAAAAGACATTAACTTGCTAGACAGCACCCCGGAGACTTAAAAAAATTAATACAACCGTTTAAAGGACAAGCCTTTTCACTGGAGGATGTAGAAGTCTTAGGGGAATCAGAGCAAAGCTGAATGCCTTTGTCCTGCATAATTAATAGAGCCTGGTATTTCTTTTCTTCTTCTTCCTCTGCAATTTTTTTTAAACATAAACTCCCATTGATTGGGGGAAATATATTCACACTGTAAAACGTTGGGCAGGTACTATCTCTTTGGTTCAAGTATGTCCCTTTGGGGGGGGAATGTCCATATTTCATGGTGATAAATTCACCTCATAAGTAGAAAAACTGAACACAAATATACTGCTATGTCAACTTTATTGATTTTTGCACCATTGTAAAGACCTTCATCGTCCTCCAATATTTCTTAAATCTATCAGCATCTCAGAAAGTGACCCTGAAAGCCTCATTTATCTGTAGAGGAAAAGATCCCTTCTCTTAGGTTCACCCATAAACACTGTGATTTAAACAGCTCAGGCCTGCCTCTGCTTCTGGAAGGGAACCTGCACGGAGAAAGCTGTTCTCAGAGTCATGGGCAACAGTTTCTTTTTCTCTGGAAAAAGGAGTAGCTGGGTGTTAATTTCAGCTAAATACCCATAGCCAAATGTCTTTTTGAAAGTCCTGTGAGTAACTATAGTTCACTATGCACCCTGACTGACATTGATCTATTGACATCAATAGGTTCGACGGCAGGGCTCCTTTCTGTATTACGTCTGAGCTTTCCTTCTAGTTTTAGGAGCTACGTTTGGACTTGAGATCTCATTCTTCAAGTCCTGTTCCTGCTAACAGTCTTGTAGCTTTCAGGTCACTATCACATACTCTGCTGCTACAGAAAAGCCTATGCTGACATTCAATACTTGACACGTGACTTTTAAAAACCATATTCCTTGCTAATGCCATTAATAAAACAGAGACTATTCCTAGATCAGAACAATTCTAAGGTCTCTTCTAGATGTAAATTCCTTTATTTTGACTATATCACTTTACAGATGTAAACGACTCACTCAAAGACACCTGCTGGGTGGAAGCAGAGTCAGAGACCTCTTCATCACCAAAAAAAGTCATATTGCATTTACTACTAGAATACAGGATCTTTGAAGGTGGAAAGCTGGCTTATGTCTTTCTACATCTTATGGTGCCTACAGTTGGTTGATTGTTAAATAAAATTTACTAAAAATGTGAACTAGAGGAAAAATCAATAGAGATTATAAGAACTGATTCAAAGCCAACAAACACAGCTAAATCTCATTATAAAAAATAAAGGATATAAGTTCAGCTCCTCAATTTAGGACTGTATACAACAGATCAAAATTGTTTAGATGTAATTGTTGGTGATGGACCAGTCATCAGCCAGGAAGAGCAAAATAGGAACGTTCAGGGTAAATCTCTAAATTTGTGAGGCTGACATTATTTAACTGTGCTGCCCAATACTGTGGCCAATAGCCACACGTGGCTATTTACATTCAAATTAACTAAAATGGAATTAAATATAAAATCTGGCTCCACAGACACACTAGCCATAATTTAAGCAATAGCCCCAAGTGCCTAGCATCTACAGCACTGGACAGCTTAGAGAAACATTTCTATCATTGTGGAAAGTCTACTAAACACTGATATTTATAGAGGATGGTCACTACTATTATTTCCAGCAATTATTTGATGGGGGAGGAGAAGAAAGATGAGCAAAGGAGAATAAAGCGAAGAGAAGACATGATAAGGCCTTAGCTATTCTGTGCTAAACACTTGAAGTGCCTTAGTTAATGTAGTCCTTAAAATTTTCCTCCTGAGGTAGGTACTATAATTATCCTTATTTTCAATTTGATGACACTGTGCTAGGAGAGATTAAGGAAATCGCCTTAGTTATATACTTGTTAATTGGCTTAGCTGGGTTTTTACTCAAGCCATCTGACTTCAGAGTCTATGCACAGTGGGAAATTGTGCTGCTCCAACTGAAAAACTTGAAATGTTTAGAGCCAGAAGAGATATTACACCCTATCTGGGCAGTTCTTAAACCCAGATATATACCAGAAGCACCTGAGGAACTTGCACAAGATACAGTTCCCTGAGCCCTAAGCCACAGCAACAGGGGTAGGGCAGAGGTTTGCACACCCTACAATGCCCATTGCTCTGCATCTACAGCGAGAGTTGAGAATGACTATTTAGAGATGTACTAATCTACCTTCCACGGCCAGATGACAAAATGTAGTACCTACCTACTCAAGGTCAATGATAGTACCTACTGAGCGATCTGAAATGAGAACATATGCATCAGGGCTACCNAAGCCACAGCAACAGGGGTAGGGCAGAGGTTTGCACACCCTACAATGCCCATTGCTCTGCATCTACAGCGAAAGTTGAGAATGACTATTTAGAGATGTACTAATCTACCTTCCACGGCCAGATGACAAAATGTAGTACCCATCTACTCAAGGTCAATGATAGTACCTACTGAGCGATCTGAAAAGAGAACATATGCATCAGGGCTACGAACATAAGAGAATATGGCTTGGGACAAATGAACAACCTTTTTAAATTTCCTGATAGATATTCTTATCTATTCATATAACTTATACAATACTTAGAAATTATGTCAGAATCTGATAGGGCAAATTTTTAAAACCAGACAATGAATGTAACACCACTCTCCTCCTAAACCAAATAGGTTTTTCTCATTTAAAAACAAATGTTAGTTTCTTCCTAAGAAAATAACATTCCTCTCTGAAGAATAAATAAACCCTATCTTCATGACAGCTCCCTGGTGCATCAGATGGTAAAGAAACTGCCTGCAAAGTGGGAGACCCTGGGTTGGGAAGATCCCCTGGAGAAGGGAATGGCTACCCACCCCTGTATTCTTGCCTGGAGAATTCCTAGGACAGAGGAGCGTCCATGAGGTTGCTAAGAGCTGGACACGATTGAGCAATAACACTTTCACTTTTCACTGAAGAATAAATAACCTCTCATCATGACCGCAGTATAATACAGTGCAAACAGGATGATCACCAAGCAAGAAAGCGGGATTCCTGTCCCAACTGTGCCTGTAACTCTGTGATGGAGGCAAGTGATTTCCTTTCTTTGAACTCTAGTTTCCTCATCTGTAAAATTAGTATGTCGTATATGATGACCTTCAGGATTCCTTCCAGCATTGCCTCCAACCTGACATTTGTATGCAATCTGAATAAACTTTAGAAATGAAGCTTCCAACCTGCTTAGGACAATGCATTCACTTCAATTCTCATCAATCTATTTATTCCACGTCAAGGGAATAGAGGTGGACATTCCAGGAAAACCCTATCTTTTGTCACGCTTCATTCTGATTCCTGCCACTAACTGGTCAGAGCTCTTGTAAGAGTCTGGAGCATCCACACAACAGGACATTCCCTGTGGCTGCCTTTTGGAAATGATAATGATATGCCTGCCTCTCTCTCTCCTACATTCACAGCTGCTGATCTGAAAATTATGATGTGTTGGACATTTTATCACCTTAACGTCCATCAGCTCATCTTTATATCTCTTGAAGCTCAACTGTAATGGATTTTTAGGTGGTTTAGAGAGATGAGCCAGCCAAGACAGAAGTCACATCATGAATAAACAGCATGCTGAATACACGCTTCTTACCTTACGCTTGTTGGTAGGACACACGTAGAGATAGCTTAAAATCGTTTTCAACCCAACTTTATCATTCAGCTTCTCATAGGTTGTCCCATAATCGGTTGACCTATAATTCAAAAGGAGCATTAATGAGGACAGAAGTATACATCATTTGCCTGCTTGTCAATGTAATGCATGTTTTACATAGTAGGATGGCTCTCCAGAGGTTTCTAAGTGATTCGTGTAGTATATAATGATGCTTAATTATGTACACAGTAGCATCATGTGAGTGGTTAACATTTGCATTTAAATTGAATTGGTAAAAATTAAAACTCCATCTCTCACTGCTCCTTAAGGTACGTGCATTGCATAGAGAATGTGTTTAATTTTCAAAGATTAAGAAAGAGGGTATCCCTTGAAACCAGACCAAGAAATAAAGACCTTTTACTTAGATCTGACATTTCCAAACTTCTGCTTTATCTTTGGCACAGTGGAAAAGTAGGTTCTCCTGATTTATCTACAAATCGTGTTTTCTTTCATGAGTCATAGGATATATGGTGGGCTAGTCCCTCCAAAGGTCATTCAGTCTTTTCTTATTATTTAAGAATAAGAAGATGTCTTAATAGTAAGTGAAATTTCACAGTTCTATTCAGTCGCCTTTTCCAGTGTTAAGCCACCTGGAGTTGGGAGGATATTACTTCTTGGCACTGACTCTGTCATTTTTGGAGATTCCCTCATCTTTTCTTGACATTGGTCAAAGACATTAATTTAGACTGAATAAACAGACCTTAATCACCTTCTCTATATAAGTTTATTATATATTTCAGAATTGTACATCCTATTAGATCATCATTGCAACCAAGTTCAGTAGTAAATATTATCTATGTTTGAAGAAAGTGGTTGAAAGAACAGGAACGATCTTTTCAAAGTCAGTTAGAATTTGACTCTAGGTATTCTGACTCTAAGCTCTGTGCTACATTATACCACAGCTTTTTTTTTGTTTTTAATTTAAAGGGAACAAATATAAAATCTGTCAGCTTCTTTACACAAAAAGGAGATTCCCAAAGAAAATGCAATTCATCCATTCACATTTGTAGAGCCTATAAAATGAACTAAGCTCTGTGCTATGTTCCAGGATACAGCCCCTACTTTCAAGAACCCAATAGCTTTGAAGGCATAAAAAGAAAGTGGTAATGTGTTATATGTAACAAAAGAGATGAAAATTAACAAGACTCAGAAAATAAAGTTGGTTTAATTAGAAAAATCACAAAATGCAATTATTTAAACTTATTTATGATATGATAGACTTTTCATATTTCCATACACCATAAAGATGAAATAGAAGAGTTGTCTGTTATCAACCTCAATGTCATACATTAAGAGCCTACTCAGGATCAGGCACCAGAGCTAGAAAGCTATAAAACATATTAGCTAGGAATTAAGGAATTAAGAATTTGCTATGGCCAGAGATACAGGGAGCTCTTTACCAAAAAATATTTATATAAGATAGATAAATATTTTAGATGATATTAGACTATAATACATATTATATACATAAATTGCTGCTAAGTCACTTCAATCACGTCCGATTCTGTGTGACCCCAGAGACGGCAGCCCACCAGGCTCCCCCGTCCCTGGGATTCTTCAGGCAAGAACACTGGAGTGGGCTGCATTTCCTTCTCCAATGCATGAAAGTAAAAAGTGAAAGGGAAGTCGCTCAGTCCTGTCCGACCCTTAGCATGGACTGCAGCCTACCAGGCTCCTCCATCCATGGGATTTTCCAAGCAAGAGTACTGCAGTGGCGTGCCACTGCCTTCTCCATATACATAAATTATAAATAAGTAAATATAGACAACACTTTATAGAATTTAGATTACACTCCAAATCACTGACGACTGGGGTATTATGAAAAGCTTCTTAGAAGGACTTTGGATCTTGAAAATGGAAAATGGGTAGGGTTTTAGAAAAGGGATGTAGAGTTGATATTTGAATAATAAAGGAGTTAGGGGTGCCAACAATTCCCGTAGTAAAAAATCAGCATGCAACTTATCACTGGCCTCCTATATACACAGTTTCTCCACATTTGTGGTTCTGCACCCAAGGATTCAACCAAACACACATTATAGAATCTACAGTATTTACTACTAAAAAAATATGTATAAGTGGACATACATAGAGTTCAAATCTGTGTTGCTCAGGGGTCAGCTGTAGTCAGAGCATCAAAAAATAGAAGTCACCTTATGTAATCCAAATATATAACTAGATTTCCTCAGGACCAGTCTGGGCTTTAGCCCAATCAAATAAACGCTTGCTTAATAACCAAGAATATTTGAAGAATATTCCTAATCTCTTTGCAGAAGAGCTTATCTATTAACCACGACAAACTTCTTTAAATTCTCCTTCCATATATTTTTTTCTCATCCGACTCATCTAGACATGAAAATTAATATCTGAGGCTTCCTTCCTTACTCGGTCTAATCCTGGTGTTTGACCAGTTTTTCCCACTCTCACTGTGGTTATACTGAGTCAACTTCCTCTTCTTCCTGAGTCTCGCTTGTCTCCAAAATTTCAATAGTCTTTCTCTAGCTCCTTTTATTGGATAACTTTTTCTATTTGTATTCTTAATGATACAAGTTCAAGAAAAAACACAGATGCAAAATCTATGGAGGGGTGATGGGAAGAGGATTAAATGTACAAATACTTCCACATTTACAAATTTTGTGGTAGGCAGAAATTGATAGAACCGTGTTGGGGATGAGAGAACAGTTCATGTTTTTCTAGTGGGATAAAAGAAAGGAGAAGCAGGGATCAGTTTATAAAAGCATGAAAAATAGTTTCCCATAATTTCTATCAACTCAATCTCTGAGCTACTCAAAGAATATTTTTACATTCAAAACACAAACTACAACTACAAGGGCAAACTCTATGTGTGTGTGTGTGTGTGTGTGTGTGTGTGTGCACGCGAGTGCACACTTAACTGAAATCCAAGTGTGAAAGATGATAATGGAGTGACTAATTCATATTTACATGAACGACTTCTTTTTCGGATAACTTACAATGTTACTGGGAACTTTTCTCTTATTATAATATCAGTAGCCCAGAGAGTTCAGGTATCTGCCATTACTTTTTGTACCATTTTTGCCCCTTGATTTTTCAAAGCTCAAAAAGTTAATCAAAATTTGTTAATTCTCAATTCAAGCCAAATTAAATGTTTAAACATTGTGGTATTATAGTAACTAATAGAAAGAGAAAAAAAACTGATGTATTTCCATATACCCCAAATGTCACAGACAAGCAATTATCTGCAGCTGTCCCACAGAACCAGAATTACATAGAGTATTGACAAGTTTCATGGGTAAAACAACCAACCAGCTGGGATACACTGGTACAGTGATACAGGAGTGAAGACACTCGAAGATTGCAAACCAGTTGGCAAACAGTTTACTGCACCACATTCTCTGAGTAGCTACTTCTACCAGCCTTATCACCAAGGCCTCTCCTTGGAAAATGCCCAGATCTCCTTACAGTCCCAGCAACCGAAAGATTGAGGGCTGAAATAGCAGAGTGTCACTGCATGACCCAAGACACTTGCTCCAGCACCTGTTCTGAATGCCACTGCCTATGACAGTCAGCCTGAGCCCCAGCGGAGACAGTGACCTTGGAGGAGGGACTGCACCCTGGAAGGCAATTCCTAGGGTCCATCTGCAAACCCAAACTCCCCTTCACAGCCAACAGATGCTTCCAGTCACGCCTGCATGGTCAAATGTGGGAAATTCAGTCTCCTAGGGATGTGGGCTCAGAAAGAACAGAGAAGAGACAGACATTTGAGCAGCAGGCTGGCTGTTGAGCCCGTGCACTAGCTGTTAAATATTTTAAGTGTCATCTCTAAATACAGGGGAGAGGAGTATCATCTGAGATCAAAAAAATGTTAGGAAACACTTGATTAGGCAAAATTTAACGTTTCTTAACTTCAGAACTTAGAATTTTTATCATTCTTACATACATACATAAATTTTATTATTCTAATATACCCTGTGAACCTCTTACATGCATATTTCATGAAGCATATTCAAAACATATTTGATTATAGGATCCATTCCTGAGAGATATCTAATAAGATTAGTCTTCTGAACAATATACTTTGGGAAACAGTATGAAAGACCAAAAAAAAAAAAGCCAAACAAAGATTATGGCTCTTGGTTTCATAAGAAAAGGAGAAAAATAAAAATATTTAAAATAAATCAAATTTGCCAAGAGAAATGCCAGTTATGCTAACTATAAAATGATTGTTGCTGTGAAGGCAAAAAGGAAGCAATCTTAAAAATAGGTACCATACACAGACATATTTAAGATGCAACATGGCAGCCTTGAATCCTCCAATTGTCTCATTTTTTAAAACATTCCAAAGCAAGCATTTTTTCAGGTTGTATTTATAAGTTGGCTTATTACAGATTAAAAATATAGCTTCTGTCAACACCTATACTGTGCTAGAAGATACAGAAAGCTTAAAAAATACGTGTCTCAGGAAAATAAATAGCAAATGATTAAATCAAGGACTGCAGGCTCTTGTGTTTGATCCTTAATCCTTACCCTTTTCGAAAAATGCATCTTAGTGACTTTTAGAACATTTGAAAGCATGTCTTTATTTAAGTATTTACTATATGCATAGACCTGAGAAGAGCTTCTCTGAGGGATGGGGAAACCACATTCAAGGCATGGCCCCTGCTTTCCAAGAACTTATGATCTTTCTGAGATGACAGAATCTCCAAGGGATGAACACCAGGCACAGCTAGTTTCCACAAGGAGTGGCAGAAATAAAATGTGTGATTGGATTTCCTCTACTATAATCTTATATCATCAAATGGGATAATAAATAAGCCCAGAATCATCTGTAAACGAAATTAATCCATAAAAAGTGCTGAGCACAATGGCTGGTATGTAATAAACCATCTACAAATTATAGCTTTTGTTACTCATTTTATCACTCATTCTTTTTCTTGATGATTTTTAGTATTTTTTGGCCAATATTCACTAAAACCCATCATGTGAATCCTCAAGGAAAATCTCAATCACTGAAAATGAGTTAGAGTTAGTTTGCTTAGAAGATAAGACTACCTCATGAAGCTATTATGATTTTAAAACATAACCACATTTAGCCTATCATATTTTGAGGGATAAATGTTAGTAGTTTTGTGCAGAACTTGGATCAGAGAGGTAAGGTAAGAACTTGATAAAAGATTCTGTACTCTGCTTCTATAACAACTGTGTCAGGATTCTACTGCNATGGCATCACTGACTCGATGGATGTGAGTCTGAGTGAACTCCGGGAGTTGGTGATGGACAGGGAGGCCTGGCGTGCTGCGATTCATGGGGTCCCAAAGAGTCAGATATGACTGAGCGACTGAACTGAACTGAACTGAACAGATATTATAAATGTACATTTATTGAGTACTTACAATGTGGTCTACGCTCTTCAGCTCCTTCAGAATCCCATGAGAGGGACACTAGTATTAGTCACATGCTATCGATAAGGAAGGCCCACGTGTATAAACAACCTACTTAACTAAGGCCACAGAACTTGGGACTGGAGCACTCACTAAGGGCAGTATCTTTAACCTCATGCTACTTTTCCCCTCTCGAAAGCTACAAGAGGAACAAGGAAATGTATTTACAAAACCTAATTTTACAAAAGGAATATGAACCAAAATTATTCGAAGTTCCCCATGGGGTAGGCCCAAACCTGGGTTCTCTTCATACTTAGTAAANCTTGGGACTGGAGCACTCACTAAGGGCAGTATCTTTAACCTCATGCTACTTTTCCCCTCTCGAAAGCTACAAGAGGAACAAGGAAATGTATTTACAAAACCTAATTTTACAAAAGGAATATGAACCAAAATTATTCGAAGTTCCCCATGGGGTAGGCCCAAACCTGGGTTCTCTTCATACTTAGTAAAAATCCAGAGGACCTGCCAGAAGCCATAAGAAAAGTCTAACCAGAAACTGTCACAAGGACGCCCAAAGTGTGCCTTGATGTGGC
Organism: Neotragus moschatus; assembly: GCA_006410615.1. NCBI lineage: Eukaryota > Metazoa > Chordata > Mammalia > Artiodactyla > Bovidae > Neotragus > Neotragus moschatus. The sequence goes on along the minus strand of SJYA01003019.1, from coordinate 672,217 downwards.
CCACTTAGGCTCCTGGGGAGGCTAGAGATACGGACAAGGTGAATGGGTCAACCTGTTAATGATGCGATGATGGCTCACGAAGATTACCAAGATGCCACAGCTGAATGGCAGGAGCAATGACTTGAAGTCAAACAGAATGGGACTTAAGAGCTCACAGGCTGGGTCACCAGGCAGTGTCCTGTCTCCATACAAACTCCAGATTTTCTATAGACAAATAATATTGACTTCTGTGTCTCATAGGACCGCAATATAATCCTGAGGTTCCCATTCNACTCAACATTCAAAAAACTAAGATCATGGCTTCTGGTCCCATCACTTCATGGCAAATAGATGGGGAAACAGGGGAAACAGTGACAGCTTTTATATTTTTGGGCTCCAAAATCATTTCAGATGGTGACTTCAGCCATGAAATTAAAAGATGCTTGTTCCTTGCAAGGAAAGTTATGACCAACCTAGACAGCATATTAAAAAGCAGAGACATCACTTTGCCAGCAAAGGTCCATCTGGTGAGAGCTATGGTTTTTCCAGTAGTCATGTATGGATGTGAGAGTTGGACTCTAAAGAAAGCTGAGCACCAAAGCACTGATGCTTTTGAACTGTGGTGTTGGAGAAGACTCTTGAAAGTCCCTTTACATCAAGGAGATCCTACCAGTCCCTCCAATAGGAAATCAGTCCTGAATGTTCATTGGAAAGACTGATGTTGAAACTGAAACTCGAATACTTTGGCTNCTCTAAAGAAAGCTGAGCACCAAAGCACTGATGCTTTTGAACTGTGGTGTTGGAGAAGACTCTTGAAAGTCCCTTTACATCAAGGAGATCCTACCAGTCCCTCCAATAGGAAATCAGTCCTGAATGTTCATTGGAAAGACTGATGTTGAAACTGAAACTCGAATACTTTGGCTACCTGATGGGAAGAACTGACTCTTTGGAAAAGACCCTGATGCTGGGAAAGATTGAAGGCAGGAGGAGAAGGGGACAACAGAGGTTGAGATGTTTGGATGGTATCACCGACTCAGTCGTCATGAATTTGAGTAAACTCCAGGAGTTGGTGATGGACAGGGAAGTCTGGTGTTCTGCAGTCCATGGGATTGCAAATAGTCGGATACAACTCGGTGACTGAAATGAACTGACCTGAATCTTATTTGGAACCATCTTTGTGTGTCATAATAGTAAATTTGGATAATGCATAGAGATTAATCCTGGAGAGAAAAATGAATTCAAAAGAGATACAATGTAACATTGTTCAGTTAATCAACATGTGAAATAATTCTCTGATTCTCCCACAGCATTAATTTTTTTAAAAAATTTTTCTTTAATCTTACGAAGCATCAGGAAATGTGTTCTATAGTAAGTTCATTAAAAAATGCATCAAGATCCAAAATAAAACCATACCTTAATAAATAAGGTTCATTAGAAACTTTGCAAAAATGTCAAGCTGTTTTTTGTCTTTTTAAAGTTGAAGTATACTTGATTTATGGTGCCTTCCTGCTGGCACTGGTGATAGAATCCACCTGCCAATGCAGGAGACGCAAGAGATGCACGTTTGATCCCTGGGTCATAAGGATACCTTGGAATAGGAAATGACACTCTGCTCCAATATTTATAGTTTTTTTAAAGGAACCTCCATACTGTTCTTCATAGTGGCTACACCGATCTCCATTCCCATCAACAGTGTAGGAGGTTTCCTTTTTCTCCACATACTCCTCAGCATTTATTATTTGTAGACTTTCTGATGATAGACTAGTTTTCTTAGTTGGTTAATGCTCAAGAACATTTTGATCAAGACTGAGAGATTAATTCTTAAATGAACTCTTGATTGCCTAAACAGGGCAAGCAACAGCTATACCCAAATGTTAGACTTGGAAGTAAATGACTTTGATGGAAAATGGATGAGAAACTAGAAATCAGTAATTGCTATGAACTAGTCAGTGAGTCATTTTCAAATACATAGAGCAAATGTGCTCTGTTTCATAGTAAATGTAATTGAGCAGTAATGTCTGTATATATAAATATTATTTTAATCTAGTTATGGATATAAATATTTTCTTTCTTCTTTTATATTAGAAAATAGAATTTTCAGTTGCATAGTATTCTATATTCTTCTGATCAATATTTTGTGTACATAATTTACTTAAATAGGTAGTGAGGTAGAAGGGACTTGAAACTAATTTCTAGCCTAGTTTCTTCCAGTATATAATAATATGCTGGACATGCAGGTATAAGGCACTTTACCTTTCTGTCACTCACTTTTCTTTTCAAGACCAAATATGCTTATCTTAGTTGAAAACTCTTTGCTTTGAAAAGCATTTCACAACCATTTTCCAATTTTATTGTTTTAAATATCTCTAGACAAAGACATAATGTTATTTTTTTTTGTTGTTGTTGTTTTTTTCCCCAGTGGGAGATTGAAGCAGAGAGGTTAAGGTGTTGCTGTAAGCTACCCAGTTATAAACAGAGGGAGCCTGGAAAGTGGGTCTTGTGGTTCCCATGCATTTTTGCATTCCTAAGCCATCATGGCACTTCCAATCCATTGGAGAAGGAAATGGCAACCCACTCCAGTGTTCTTCCCTGGAGAATCCCAGGGATGGGGGAGCCTGGTGGGCTGCTGTCTGTGGGGTTGCACAGAGTCGGACACAACTGAAGCAACTTAGTAGCAGCAGCAGCAGCAAGCCACCATGGCACTTCCGATCCATGGAGGCCAGGAAAGAAGAATTATTGAAGAAATCTCTATGATAAACAGTTGTATTTTATATCATACAATAAATAGTTTATGGGTTGATTTTATATACACTAAGGCATCTAGTTATTTTAATAAGCTTGTAGGCAGAGATGATAAACATTGTTTTATAGGTAAGGAAATTAAATTCATAGAACTGAACTGACTTGTACAAATTGGCACAGAGAGTGAGTGATAAAAAGGGACCTTGAATTCTGTGTTTCTAATTCCTGGACTGTTATGAATCAGTTGTCTCCTAGATCAGTTGTTTTCTTGGATCTCAATTTACTCTTAGAAATGGGCTACTTGCTGATGCTAACCTTAGCATGGTGGACAGAGAAACATAATTCACAATTCTGATTTTTATTATTTTTACCCACTAGAACTTTTTATCTTCTTTCATTAAATTTAGTACCTGTTGCTAAAACTATGGACTAGAAAATATTTTTTTGTTTTAAAATTTAAATGATAGAATTCCTTGGACACTGAATTTTAGCCTATTCAATAAGCCTAAGCCTGAGAAAACAGGCCGTGAAGAACTAGGTCTTGTTTAGTTGACACACTTTCACTGACCTTTAGCTCAAATTGTTGCTTTCCACAGGTGCATATGTTTACAGCTTGCCATCGGATTTTCTGTTTCTTGTTCCTCATATTTTCGATGGCATAAATAATCTCTTGAGCAAAGATTATAAGGTGTCAGATTCCATCACAGTGTGTTTCAGAGATAAAATATGCAGAGCCACCTCCTCATGCCAGGCACTGTAATAAGAATTTGGGTGGAAATACAAAAAAGCATTGGGGCTTCCCTGGTGGCTCAGCTGGTAAAGAATCCACCTGCAACTTGGGAGACCAGGGTTCGATCCCTGGGTTGGGAAGATCCCCTGGAGAAGGGAACAGCTACCCAGTCCAGTATTCTGGCCTGGAGAATTCCATGGACTGTATATTCCATTGAGTCACAAATAGTCAGACATGACTGAGTGACTTGCACTTCACAGAAGAGTAAGACAAAGTCTCTCTTTGGGCCTAAGCAGTGAGAGAGAGACGTGTGAACACAGTTATGTTACTCTGCAAGGGCTGGAGTGGAGCTGCATATGAAAAGCCAAGGGAGGAGGAGAAGGTGGTATGCGCAGGCCATGGGAAGTTAGTAGAAACTGGGTAAGCAGACAAAGGAAGACAAGATTAAGACAAGCCTGAATATTTTCTAAGAAAAATTATACAATACCAGTATATCTGTGGAGTAATTTTATATTTGAAATTCAAATATAGTAATTGTTGCAAAAAGCATTAAATTCAATATGTGCACTGCAGTTTTCCTATATATTAATTTGGTGTAAGCTATTTTAATTGCAGAAGTTACATGTTCATGCGATAAACATTTTCACATTTCAGGAGAATACAAAGAGACAATGTGCCTCTCCCTTACCTAACATACCTCTTTCCATGGACTGTTCTGAATCTTTCTGAACTTGTTTTTAATATACATTCAAATGGCTATATTCTTACCCTAATTATCTTTAAAAACATTCATGGAAAAATTAGTTTCATGTTAGGAAGTTTCAGAAGAGGTCTCCTAATATTTACCAGCTATAAGTTCAAAGACTGACGTTGGGAATCATTTAGTTCAACCTTGTCACTTTGTCATGTCAGACACCCAGACCCTGAGGGATTAAATGTTGGTGTGGGTCATCCATGCAGCTAATGACAACACTCTCTGTCTCCTGCCCACCAGGACCATGATTTGATGGTCCTCTTCACTTCATGGACTCAGGCTATCTCAACCAACCATCCAAGCAAAAAAATAAAATAAAACACCCTGTGTTTCAGGGTATTGTTAAGATTTTTTTAAACATGCAGATAATGAAAGCAAGGTACTGGTGTCCTTGAATTCATGCCTGTTCCCTAGATTCTGTTTTTTTTTTTTTTTTTCTTTTTTTCCCTGAAACTATCTTGTGGAAACAGACCAGTCTCTCTGAAATGTAGTGGTTTCTATACATTTTTCTATTTTTAAGATATATTAAAATAATGAAACCATTCACCAAATTGGTAACTAATTATTCCCAATAAAAATGGGGATAGGGTAGCAAGTGTGTATATTGAATGACTAGGGCGTTGCTGACTCAGAAAAACTGATCATTGGAATCCCTGGAATGAATACTGCTCAGGAAATCTCAGATTTACCTATCATTAGAGTAATATGGCCAAGAAGCAATTTATTCTGCATTAATTATGTATTCACTTTGAAAAACAAGTAATTCTTCTTAAAATGGCATTGTCAAGTGAAGACAAGTTTGTAGTTGCAAGAACATCACTAGCAAATTTTTTTTTCCCTTTAGGAAAAATTATTTTTAGGAAAAATAAGATTTGCATGTATTGAAGTTAACTGTAATCTCTCTCTCTCTTTTTTTAAACTGTAATCTCTTAAACATCTGTCCTGCTTCAGGGGCAAAAAGCAAAGCTAAATTTCTTATTTTTATGTGGCTTTTATAAAAACCCCACAGAACCCAGAGTAATAGATTTCTTTAACTGAAAGGAAAACAATTATTATGACTGTGAAATACCAAGGTGGGTTGTGAAAATTAGAAAAATGGCCCTACCTTGAGCACTAACCTCTGTCTCTGGCTTACTCCCATATATGAGATGTGACATTCTCTCCCAAGGTCATCATGACTCATTCCAGTTCTTGACTGAAAAGAATAAACTTATTCTCACAATGGTGATCATGACCTTTGCAGCAAGCAAAGCCTCACCTTTGCTGTTTATTCTCCTTAAAAGCCTATGTGTATTCATTGATCAGAAAATAAATCAGTAATCCTGTGGGTCCCAAGGAGTGCACACACTATATAACAATTAAACAATGAAAACCCTTTAAAGAATGGCAGAGGTCCAAGGTACCGCCAAATATAAATGGTCACTTCTTTCACAGTACTTTATGTATTTGGTGTAGCATTTCTGCATAGACTAGATTATGGAAACCAGTGTATAGAAATGCTTCTGCTGTATATTTATAGCTTACATTTTTGAACTATCAATGAAGAATATTTATTTGCTTTAAAGGTCCTACAGTAATGCCCAGATGATCCCAACTAGGATTTCATATGATTTTCTTGTAAAATTTCAGTTTTACATACTGACCTTTTTTGACTCTGAGTTGTCTTATATTGTCTGAATTTTTTCTTTGAAATGTATATGATTTATAAATTTGGATTGTCTTTTGTGTCAAAGTGCCATTAAGTGCAAGCTTTCTTTAAAAAAAAAACAAAAAAACACCAAACCTACCAGCCTGTGAAAGATTTATCATTCCGAGAAGTGTCAAAAGGATGTATTTGGTGGCCATGAGCCTGAGGAAGTACAGTATTTTGCTTGTGTAATATTTCATGCTTCATTTTTATTACAATGACTTGCCTGTAGCATGGTTTCATTTCAGTTTAATCTGTTTTTTTAGAACTCCCACCTATGCTAATTGTCATGGCTAATTAATCTTACAGCAAAAAGCAGACAAACCAACAGAAGATAAGCTCTTTTAAAGAACAGCTTTGTAAAGATATTCCTGTACAGTAGTGTGGTTGATGAGTAAAACAACCTGACAAACACTGACTGCTTAGTCTAGAAGTGTCAGATATCTTGACATTAACCTGTGTATCATATATTTTGTATGTCAGGATAGGCTTTTAGGTACCATTTAATATTGTTAGGAAATACACATATCAGATGAGTTGATGTTTGAAACAACTCTCCCTTTAATAAGAAATAAGTGATTTAATTAATGTTATTTAATAAGTAAGGGTTGATGTACATAAAATTTGCCGACCAAGTTCCTCTGCTGAAGAGGCCTTTTTAGGATGGACAAGGATCCTTTACCTTTACCCTCTATGATGAAAGGAGAAAAATCTCTGAATCGTAAATTCCATGTAAGCATGCTTAGAGACATTGGGATGAAAACCTTGTAAACTGGATTCGGCTGGTATTGTGTTGACACTCACCCACTGCATGTGTGTGAAAGCTTCAGTCATTCAAGATACATTTACAAGGGAAAGTTAGTAGGAAATCTCCCAAACCTGTGAACTCCCAGAACCAGGCAGTACAAACCGGAAGAGCACCAGAGCAGTGGTCTGAGTTGCAAGCACTCTCGGGGCACAACTCCTGCTGTTGCAGTTATTACCTTTTTACCACCACTTACTCTACTGGGCGCCAGCTCTATGCCAGGCACTGTAAATGTAGCATCCCTTTACATCCTAAATGAGTTCATTTTGAAAAAGAAAAAAACTGAGACTCAGAAAGATTGTGGCATTGTTATGGCCATAAACCTAGGAAGCAAAAAAACCAGAGTGTCTCTGTCTCATCAGATAGTGAATATCACAGCCTTATTTAGTTGGAGGAAGGGAAGAGGGACATTTGAAAGAGAGATTTTTTTTCCCAAAGCAAAAACTTGGAAAACTTTTACTGCTTCCGGAAACGGTTTTCCTCCAGAGCAAATCTGTTAACCATTTCTATTTCAAAAGCTACGATGCATCTGACTCACTTTAATGAAAGAAACATAAGAGGAAGAGGGTTTTCTTCTTTGAAACACAGGTATTTTAATAGCTGAGTTTCCTAAAAGTGATCGCTATGTTATTCTAAAAAAAGAATGAGTCATGTAAGCAGTGCATTTCCTGAGAAAGGTCATTATCAACAGAGTACAAGATCACGCGTAATATGACTATAGGTGACTTTTTTGTGTTTAGCTGAAAAAGGCTTCTTGCAAAGACAAGCAATATCTGAAGTGACATATCACTAAATCTGTTCTGAGAACTGCCACGTGAACCTCTGTTGTGGAAACTTGGTTTCTCAGCAAGGGTCTAATACTTTGGCCACCTCATGCGAAGAGTTGACTCATTGGAAAAGAACCTCATGCTGGGAGGGATTGGGGGCAGGAGGAGAAGGGGACGACAGAGGATGAGATGGCTGGATGGCATCACTGACTCGATGGATGTGAGTCTGAGTGAACTCCGGGAGTTGGTGATGGACAGGGAGGCCTGGCGTGCTGCGATTCATGGGGTCTCAAAGAGTCAGACATGACTGAGCGACTGAACTGAACTGAATGTGGTTTAGTGCCAGGCACATTTGGAATAGGTTTGCTTTGTGGCAGTTTCAGACAAGGGGCCCTTGCGGTTCTGTTTCTTCAGGCTAATGTTCTTGACCACAGGGTGTTCCCTTTTGGCTTAATGTGCTAACCTGACAAGCTTCCCATGAGGACCAACCATTTTACACAGACAGCATTTTCTCCTCAGTGCTTCTGTCTACAGTGTAACCTTCCTATGAGTCTTTAACAAGGTGCTTTTCTCCTTCAGCCAAATGAAACATCCCAGTGGAAGAGAATTAAGCAGAAGTAGAACATCACACCCTGGAGACAGGCAGGGCACCTACTCCAGTATTCTTACCTAGAGAATCCCAGGTACAGAGGAGCCTGGCAGATTACAGTCCATAGGGTTGCAGAGTCAGACTTAGCACACAGGCACGCACGCAGAACATCACAAAGAATTCTGGGAGCTCTAGGGGATGTTCAGTGTTCTCATCAGGGTAAAAAAAGAAAGTGCAGGGGGAAGAATATGCCAGTTTATTAAAAAGACGCAGAAGCTTTAGGAGCTTTAGGATATGATTAATTATCAATTTAGTACGAGAATAATTTACTTCCTGTGGAATATGACACATATAGAAATTCAAGATTTTACTTGCATGGCACTAGAGGAATGATGGGGAGTGGTCAGAAGGATCACTCCTGCCCATACTTACCACCCCAACCACCAAATGTCTACTCAACCATAAATTCCTTAGAACTGGGGGCAAATCTTATTCTCAGATGTAGCTCTGATTTTTTTTTTTTTTTAAAACACCGTGCCTGGCACATATTGGGGACTTAAGAACTGTTTGTTGAAAGAATAATAGAATCCTAGTTTAGAATTCAGATCATTGAATGATAAAGACACAATATTTCCATTTAGGAACTGCTTAGTCTCTTAGTATCTTATAGATAAATATTCAGTTTAGTTCAGTCCCTTAGTCATGTCTAATTCTTTGTGACCCCATGGACTGCAGCATGCCAGGCTTCCCTGTCCATCACCAACTCCTGGAATTTACTCANAAGACTCTTGAGAGTCCCTTGGACTGCAAGGAGATCCAACCAGTCCATTCTGAAGGAGATCGGTCCTGGGATTTCTTTGGAGGGAATGATGCTAAAGCTGAAGCTCTGGTACTTTGGCCACCTCATGCAAAGAGTTGACTCATTGGAGAAGACTCTGCTGCTGGGAGGGATTGGGGGCAGGAGGAGAAGGGGACGACAGAGGATGAGATGGCTGGATGGCATCACTGACTCGATGGACGTGAGTCTGAGTGAACTCTGGGAGCTGGTGATGGACAGGGAGGCCTGGTGTGCTGCTATTCATGGGGTTGCAAAGAGTCAGACATAACTGAGTGACTGAACTGAACTGAACTGAACAGATATTACAAATGTACATTTATTGAGTACTTACAATGTGATCTACGCTCTTCAGCTCCTTCAGAATCCCATGAGAGGGACACTGGTATTAGTCACATGCTATCGATAAGGAAGGCCCACGTGTATAACCAACCTACTTAACTAAGGCCACAGAACTTGGGACTGGAGCACTCACTAAGGGCTGTATCTTTAACCTCATGCTACTTTTCCCCTCTCGAAAGCTACAAGAGGAAAAAGGAAATGTATTTACAAAACCTAATTTTACAAAAGGAATATGAACCAAAATTATTAGAAGTTCCCCATGGGGTAGGCCCAAACCTGGGTTCTCTTCATACTTAGTAAGNACTCACTAAGGGCAGTATCTTTAACCTCATGCTACTTTTCCCCTCTCGAAAGCTACAAGAGGAAAAAGGAAATGTATTTACAAAACCTAATTTTACAAAAGGAATATGAACCAAAATTATTCGAAGTTCCCCATGGGGTAGGCCCAAACCTGGGTTCTCTTCATACTTAGTAAGAATCCAGAGGACCTGCCAGAAGCCATAAGAAAAGTCTAACCAGAAACTGTCACAAGGACGCCCAAAGTGTGCCTTGATGTGGCCCACTTAGGCTCCTGGTGAGGCTAGAGATACGGACAAGGTGAATGGGTCAACCTGTTAATGATGTGATGATGGCTCACGACGATTACCAAGATGCCACAGCTGAACGGCAGCAGCAACGACTTGAAGTCCAACAGAATGCGACTTAAGAGCTCACAAGCTGGGTCACCAGGCAGTGTCCTGTCTCCATACAAACTCCAGAGTTTCTATAGACAAATAATATTGACTTCTGTGTCTCATAGGACCGCAATATAATCCTGAGGTTCCCATTCCTGGTACCCCTCCCTTTCCCCTCTCCCCCGCATTCCTGCCCACTCCTGTCTCGTTAATCTGGTACTTGGAGAGCTCTTTATCTAGAAACCCTGACAGACGGCCCCTCACTACTTTCAGCAACCCCCCCTCTCCTTATACACTGCTCCTCCTTAGCCTCTTTTATTTTCTCTTCATAGTCTTTACCCACATCTGAAAGGTTTTTACTTATTTTTTATTGTAAAAAACAAAATTCTCCCACCAGAATACAAGCTCCATGAGGGTAGGAAAGATATCTTGTGGACTGCTGTCTTCCAAGCTCTCAGAAGAGTGTCCCAGACACTTGTGGAACCTAACTGTTTTGGCTGAGTGACTGACTTCACAGATGTTTGCCCTTTTCGTGTGGCCCACTGGATTTCCACGAAGTCAAAATTAAGAAGCTCAGCTATTCAGGCAAGCATCACTGAAGTCCTTGTTGTGAGCAGATACAATGGGCTCTGCAGGCCGAAGTGGGACTAGGGTGGTCAGCACGCTCTACGCCCCTCTATTGCTTAATGGAGCAACCTCTGCCTGGCATTTATAACCTGGCCACGGTAGGCACCATAGTAAAGCACACATCTCTGTTCATTTCCAAGTCCCCAGTCCTCAGGACGATGCTGGTACATAGCAGGCGCTTTCTACAGACAGAGGGTGAATGAATGCATGAAGCCTGATGGACACCCTCTTTGAATTGAGGATAAGCTAGGCTTCTTTTTCAGAAAGGCTTTTAGAAAACATCCACATAACTTGACACCTTCCTTCTCCACTTCCAGGCCCCAGAGAGGGAATATACTCTCTCCAGACACACCATGCCGTAATGCCAAGGTCACAAAAACAAGACTCAAGCTGTAGAGAGAAGTCCGGGGACAAGAAATATCAAGGCATCACTCAAATCAGCTCCAATGAGACGTCCTGAAAGAGGAACAGTATTTAACTCTAAATCAAGTGTCTGCAGCTTCTGTTTTGTTTCTTTCCTAAAATCATTAACAGCAGCCACCTCCACTGTCCCTGGTGCATTTGGTGGCATAAAAATAGCTTCCAGAGGCAAAGGCACACTGGCTACATCACAGACTCTGTTCCTGCGGAACTCAGGAGGCATGAGGTTACAGCAATGAGAATAATTTAGGGTTTGGAAAATGTTTGCGAGTGAGTCGACATTTAAATAACTTCATTATCATTCATTGACAGGTTTTTTTAACCTGTCAGTGCAATTGATATTTCTATTACCATGTTATAACAAACCCCTGCACATTTTAAATACAGTCACCAGATTCCATTAGTCTACCCACTGTCAAGAAAATATCTCCCAATCCATTTTTCATAATACCTCGAGAATATAATAGGCGATCTACATCAAACGGTGACGTGGAGCTGAAGGAAATTGTCTCCTGCTTTCTGAGGGTTCTGTCCTGAAATACATCTGCCTGTCAGCCTAAACATATAATTTAAAAGTGCTGCTGAGACATTATAGTGCATCCAGAGCTGAACAAGCTTCCCTCTGTTTTCTTGGATTACCTGAGCCTTTCAGATTAACGGGTAGAATCAGAGGAAAGGGGATTAAACAGCAGGATTGGGGGAGGCATGTCAGTCTATTATACAGATACTTTCCACTTTGCCCTATGACACAGTATTTGGAATGTCATTTAATTTGTAATAGAAAAGTGTTTATTTTTTTTAGTGGAAGGGACAGTACTTATGTCTTGCTAAAAAATAAGCTGTGAAAGTCCTCTCTCATCTTCCTGGTTCCTTGTATCATCACATGGCTTTCTTTTATTTTATTGAAGTATAGTTGATTTAAATGTTGTGTTAATTTCTGCTGTATAAAAAAAGGATTCAATTACACACACACATTCTTTTCCATTATGGTTTATCGCAGGATATGGAATATAGTTCCCTGCATTGCACTGTATGCTCGATGTTTCTAGTCACACAGAATAGCTAAGAAACTGAAATGTATCTGACTATAACTGCATACATATTGCTCTGTGGGAAAGTGGTGATATAGAATAGAAGACATTGCCACCCACATACATTTCTGCAGTAGGTAAAGATCTATTATACTTAACACTAAAGAAAGGAGTTACCCTTACCTCTGAAATATCTCCCAGTTCATTTTGAGTGAGTATAAAAATAACCCAAACTGGTGCTAATACCCAGAGTCTTTTGCTTAAAAAAGGGAGTGCAGATTAACTTAGTCAGATGTTTTCTGTTCAGCTTTTTGGGCCATAGGTACAGGGAGGAGTACTTTTCTTAATAAGGTAATGTCCACGAGTTCCTTCTGCCACACACACACAGAGAACTGTCTGTCCTCACTGTCTCTTCTCTGTACCCTCCCCTTCAGCTCTCCTTCCATCTCTGGGGCAGAACATTGCCATCTTTGCACTGGCTAGATCTTGTTACAAGAGGCCAGGAGAAACTACTCCTCACTCCTTTTCACAGAGGCAGCCTCACTTATCCCTCTCTGTCTTTGCAAATATAATACCCACTGCACAAGAGACAGCGGTGGGGCGGGCAGAGGACACACAATCCTTATCATCTTTTCCTTTCCCTGGATGCCTCTCGTGACTACGCCAGCTGACTGGCAGCCTCTGTTGTTTCTTCTACAACATCTCATACCTCTCTATGCTGGCCTAAAATTGATAATGCTCCAAGTGTTCAGTGCTAATAGATTACCTTCTCTGAAGGCAGGGCTAGTATACATTTATCCTTTCACCCTTTTTTCCCCCATCAAAATTCACTCATATACTTTCTTCTTTCCTTTATTGAGCCTTCTCACAGCCCTCTGCTGAATGGGATGACCCTCCTTTATATCCCACAGGACTCACTTGAATCCTCTCTTCTGTTACTTCCCATATTTGCCATGCAGTAGCCGCATCTAGATCTGCTCCCCTCTCATCTGATGGCCAGCGACTAGACGACAAGCTGCAATTATGCTTACTCTTCTGTCTCTCCCTCCACCCTTGTAGCTTCTCCATGGTGTTCAAAAGGTACTCAAACAATGTTGCTGATTGAACACCCTGAAACCTTTTCCTCTATTACCAGAAGCTATCATTCGAGAAATTTCACCTTATTCTCTTTTTATGCATTTCTTTTAGGAGGAGGAGGGAGCAAGAAAATTTCAGGATTCCCTGCTGGGTTTGAGTCAGACAGGATTAATGCTAAGGCAGAAATATAAGAGAAATTAGGGGCTTACTTAGGAAGCACACATACAAACGTGTATGTAAAATGTATTATGCATTCAATTCAGTTCAGTTCAGTCGCTCAGTCATGTCCAACTCTTTGCGACCCCATGAGTCGCAGCATGCCAGGGCTCCCTGTCCATCACCAACTCCCAGAGTTCACTCAGATTCACGTCCATCGAGTCAGTGATGCCATCCAGCCATCTCATCCTCTGTCGTCCCCTTCTCCTCCTGCCCCCAATCCCTCCCAGCATCAGCCTCTTTTCCAATGAGTCAACTCTTCGCATGAGGTGGCCAAAGTACTGGAGTTTCAGCTTCAGCATAATTCCCTCCAAAGGAATACCAGGGCTGATCTCCTTCAGAATGGACTGGTTGGATCTCCTTCAGAATGGACTGGTTGGATCTCCTTGCAGTCCAAGGGACTCTCAAGAGTCTTCTCCAACACCACAGTTCAAAAGCATCAATTCTTCGATGCTCAGCCTTCTTCACAGTCCAACTCTCACATCCATACGTGACCACAGGAAAAACCATAGCCTTGACTAGACGGACTTTAGTCGGCAAAGTAATATCTCTGCTTTTCAGTAGGCTGTCTAGGTTGGTCATAACTTTTCTTCCAAGGAGTAAGCATCTTTTAATTTTCTGGCTGCAGTTACCATCTGCAGTGATTTTGGAGCCCAGAAAAATAAAGTCTGACACTGTTTCTACTCTTTCCTCATCTATTTCCCATGAAGTGATGGGACCAGATTCCATGATCTTTATTTTCTGAATGTTGAGCTTTAAGCCAAATTTTTCACTCTCCTCTTTCACTTTCATCAAGAGGCTTTTTAGTTCCTCTTCACTTTCTGCCATAAGGGTGGTGTCATCTGCACATCTGAGGTTATTGATATTTCTCCCAGCAATCTTGATTCCAGATTGTGTTTCTTCCAGCCCAGTGTTTCTCATGATGTACTCTGCATAGAAGTTAAATAAGCAGGGTGACAATATACAGCCTTGACATACTCCTTTTCCTATTTGGAATTAGTCTGTTGTTCCATGTCCAGTTCTAACTGTTGCTTCCTGACCTACATACAGGTTTCTCAAGAGGCAGGTCAGGTGGTCTGGTATTCCCATCTCTTTCAGAATTTTCCACAGTTTATTGTGAAAACACAGCCAAAGGCTTTGGCATAGTCAATAAAGCATTAATGTACAAAATATTATATACAAAGAGAGCAATGCAAAACATAATATGCATTTATCAGTGACAAGGCTACAGAGAAATTTAGGAGAAAGGGAAGTCTGCTCAGCTTTTCAAAAGGTTCTCTCTTTTGACATGACCCTAATCCCCATGCATTTTTGATCCAATGCAATGCTTCCCTGACTACGCTGAGGTCACATCCCCACATGCTGCAATACGCTACACTCATAACTGGCCGTGCCAAATATTTTATGAATAATAATAGTGGACATTCACTGAATGCTTAAAACATCCCACACCCTGGGCTGACAAGCACTTTGTAAGGATTAGCTCATTTAATGCTCATAACACCCTATCAGTTAAGAACTGGGACGATCTACATTTTACAGACGTAGAGATTAAGACTTAAAGAGGAAGAGCAACTTCCCAATACCACACAGCAATGATGAGCAGGGACTGGATTCAAACTTGGGCATTTAGTCTCCAAAGCCAGCTTCATATAGACACAAGATGGCTTGTCCATTTAAGCTTTGTGCTCGTTATAGGCAGAGAAGGCAATGGCAACCCACTCCAGTACTCTTGCCGAGAAAATCCCATGGACAGAGGAGCCTGGTAGGCTGCAGTCCATGGGGTTGTGAAGAGTTGGGCATGACTGAGCAACTTCAGTTTCACACATTGAAGAAGGAAATGGCAACTCACTCCAGTGTTTTTGCCTGGAGAATCCCAGGGACAGGGGAGCCTGGTGGGCTGCCATCTATAGGGTCACGCAGAGTTGGACACGACTGAAGTGATTCAGCAGCAGTAGCAGCAGCTTGCTATAGGAAGAAGGAAGTTTGTCTGGAAAACAACAGCATTTTCTAAAAGAGCTCCCAGAATGTAGATCACCTTCTTCGCCAGTGAGGAACCGCTACTGTTTATGATATTTGCCAATTATCATTCTAAAATCAGTTTTCTATTCGAATGAGGACCCTGAGCCCAAGCATCGAATAAACCAAGACTCTAAAGGCATTGATGGCTCTAGGGACTCCTGCAGCTTATGCTTTTGCTTGTGAAGACTGAATGGTACCAGACATGAAAGGACATCCACATGTATATTCCTTGCTTTAGAATCCTTACCAGAAAATGAATTTAACCTGCAACTGCTCATGAGCATTTGCTATTTCTGACAGAGTTGCTTCACTTCACTCTCACATGGCATGCTGGTTGACTAAAGGAGCACGGTGATTATCTTGCCTGGAAATAGGCAAAAATAAGTAAAATATTTATCAAATGAAGCCAGTGTAAATTGGTCCTCCTAGTCCTTCAATCAGAACATACAGTGAAAACTATGAAAATAAATGTATTCTGGAAGCATAAGCAACTAGTCATTTAGTGGTGATAATAGGATTTATTTGATTCCCTGATATTTAAATGATTAATTATCCTAAATTATGGAAGTTGTTCTCTGGGAGTCATGATATAAGGATATTTTATGAGTTTTTTTTTTTTTTTTCTACACATGGTAGGAGCCTCAACCTCACATGATGACTAAAAATTAAGTGAATTGGAAATGAGTAAATTATTTCCCCATATGTAATTGGAGAGGACTGAACCACTGATCTCTAGTCATGACTGCAAAATTCAAGAATTTCTGTTGCAAGAGTAGTTTTGAGGAACTTGATATCCATAGTGAAGCCTGGAGTAAGGCTTAGAGAAAAACACCATTCCCAAATCATAGGAGGCAACCAGGGGTTGGAGTTTCAAGAGGAAGGTTTACCCTCTTCGTCTGCTACATGTTGCCTACTTTCTATTTAGCTTCTTTAAAGATGAAATCTGAGGTTACTGATATGCAGATGACACCACCCTTATGGCAGAAAGTGAAGAGGAACTAAAAAGCCTCTTGATGAAAGTAAAAGAGGAGAGTGAAAAAGTTGGCTTAAAGCTCAACATTCAGAAAATGAAGATCATGGCATCCAGTCCCATCACTTCATGGGAAATAGATGGGGAAATAGTGGAAACAGTGTCAGACTTTATTTTGGGGGGCTCCAAAGTCACTGCAGATGGTAACTGCAGCCATGAAATTAAAAGACGCTTACTCCTTGGAAGAAAAGTTATGACCAACCTAGATAGCATATTCAAAAGCAGAGACATTACTTTGCCGACTAAGGTCCGTCTAGTTAAGCTATGGTTTTTCC
>SJYA01003019.1:617981-653006 GCA_006410615.1 Neotragus moschatus | reverse complement strand
TTCCAGTTTAGACATTTTGAGGCTACAAATATCTGAGAACTCTAGATGCTTAAGCAGAAAAAACAACTCATTTGTGCATGTTCTTCTTGTAGCATCATTGGTACCTAAAAGATCTCTTTAGTTTCCTATGATACCAAAGAGAACAGAAAGAATGAATTTAGTTTTTGTAAACTAATTTCAATGAACAAAAGTCTAAGCACATAGGTCATATTCTCAGAAGACCACAATGTTTTATCCCAGCCTGTTTTGACAATTTGTACAATAGTAGTGAATAGGGTAACGAATAGTAGTTCCAGTTAGGAGCCTTAGCTTAAGAAACTTTGAATTATGAGTGGAACATAGAAGACTTTTAAGATTGACAGAGTTTATGCTAGTAGGGACAAAAGTAAATGACTGATTTGAATACTTCTGTAGGGTTTGGATGATATACCTTCTTTCCTTTTTTTTTTTTCTTTTTATAGCAAATGGAATCACTGAATTTCAGAGATATACTTTATAGAGCTTATTTATATTACTTTATCATTCCAACTCTTAAAGTATAATTGGGCTACATTCAGTGTTACTCTCACATTTCTTTAAAATGTAATTCCATGCATGGAAGGATGGGTAGGATGCCAGTAGTTGCCATGACCAAGACCAGGCTGTTCTTGTTTTGTACCAATATGTGTGGACCTCAGCTGTCAAGGTGCCGTATCAGTAGCAGTTCCTGGACAACACTGTTCACCTTCCAGTTACCAAAGTATTGTTAACCGAGTAACTGTGGAAAGTAGAGATTTTGCTGCTGGCTCTTCAGTCCATGAAACCACTGCCTAAAAGATACGTAATAGTTAGTGACCCCAAACTGCTTCTTTCAAAGTCTGTGGGTGATTGGTCACTTCGCGTGGTACTCAGTACACACACAGGTGGCAAAGAGAGCAGTTGTGTTGCCTCCTCCTCTTCAGCAATAAACCCACATGGCATTTCATAAAAGTAACTGGAAGAGGGAATTGACCAAAGAAATGGAAAGTGATAAAGTTGGAAGTAAAATTGAATAGGATGCAAAGAGAGTTATGGGAGGAGTATGTTGCCAGGGAATGGAGATTTGGCTGCTGTTCTAGGACTAAAGAGATGCAGCGAGAGAGCTGGTGAATGTGAACTGAAACAGAACGAGGGAAGTGGTGGAGAGGATGGCGTCTCAGAGGAAGTCACCCTGGCAGAAAGCTTCACACTAAAGGGACTCTAGGAGGAATTTTGTGACCCTGAAAGTACAGATGATACAATGTTGAGAGCGAATCTGATAGGGATAGAGTAGGGTAATTAGTTTAGAAATCCCACTAGAGGATTGAAAAGAAGTAATTTTAAAGGAGTTTGGGAGATTTGTAAGTTAGTGACCACTCAAGAAAATCCAGTGATCTAGCAACAACCTGTCCTTTATTGTGCCCGTCTTTGCATGAAATGCAATAAAGGGCAGAAATGGTATGGACCGAAAAGAAGCAGAAGATATTAAGAAGAGGTGGCAAGAATACACAGAAGAACTATACAAAAAAGATCTTCATGACCCAGATAATCACGATGGTGTGATCACTTACTTAGAGCCAGACATCCTGGAATGTGAAGTCAAGTGGGCCTTAGGAAGCATCACTATGAACAAAGCTAGTGGAGGTGATGGAATTCCAGTTGAGCTATTTCAAATCCTGAAAGATGATGCTGTGAAAGTGCTGCACTCAATATGCCAGCAAATGTGGAAAACTCAGCAGTGGCCACAGGACTGGAAAAGGTCAGTTTTCATTCCAGTCCCAAAGAAGGGCAATGCCAAAGAATGCTCAAACTACCACACAATTGCACTCATCTCACATGCTAGTAAAGTAATGCTCAAAATTCTCCAAGCCAGGCTTCAGCAATATGTGAACCGTGAACTTCCAGATGTTCAAGCTGGATTTAGAAAAGCCAGAGGAACCAGAGATCAAATGTCCAACGTCCATTGGATCATCAAAAAGGCAAGAGAGTTCCAGAAAAACATCATCTATTTCTGCTTTATTGACTATGCCAAAGCCTTTCACTGTGTGGATCACAATAAACTGTGGAAAATTCTTAATGGGAATACCAGATCATTTGACCTGTCTCTTGAGAAATCTGTATGCAGGTCAGGAAGCAACAGTTAGAAATGAATGTCGAACAACAGACTGGTTCCAAATAGGAAAAGGAGTACATCAAGGCTGTATATGGCCACCCTGCTTATTTAACTTATATGCGCAGTACATCATGTGAAATGCCAGGCTGGATGAAGCACAAGCTGGAATCAAGATTGCTGGGAGAAATATCAATAACCTCAGATATGCAATTGACACCACCCTATGGCAGAAAGGGAAGAAGAACTAAAGAGTCTCTTGATGAAAGTGAAAGAGGAGAGTGAAAAGGTTGGCTTCAAGCTCAACATTCAAAAACCCAAGATCATGGCATCTGGTCCCATCACTTCATGGCAAATAGGTGGGGAAATAATGTAAACAGCGAGAGACTTTATTTTGGGGGGGTCCAAAATCACTGCAGATGGTGACTGCAGCCATGAAATTAAATGACATTTGCTCCTTGGAAGAAAAGTTATGACCATTCTAGACAGCATATCAAAAAGCAGAGACATTAGTTTGCCAACAAAGGTCCATCTAGTCAAGGCTATGGCTTTTCCAACAGTTGTGTATGGTTGTGAGAGTTGGACTGTGAAGAAAGCTGAGTGCCAAAGAATTGATGCTTTTGAACTCTGATATTGAAGGAGATTCTTGAGAGTCCCTTGGACTGCAAGGAGATCCAACCAGTCCATCCTAAAGGAAATCAGCCCTGAATATTCACTGGAAGGATTGATGGTGAAGCTGAAACTCACCACTTCAGTCACCTGATGCAACGAACTGACTCATTTGAAAAGATCCTGATGCTTGGAAAGATTGAAGGCATGAGGGGAAGGGGACGATAAAGGATGAGATGGTTGGATGGCATCACCGAGTCGATGAACATGAGTCTGAGTAAACTCTGGGAGTTGGTGATGGACAGGGAGGCGTGGCATGCTGCAGTACATGGGGTCGCAAAGAGTCGGACACGACTGAGCGACTAAATTGAACTGAAATATGCATATTGTGATCATGAGTCATATATGAAACAGTAAAAATGAAATTATTTTAATTGATCTTTACCTGGTTTATGTAGCTCTAGAATCATCTGTTTTGTGTCATAAATGAAGTCTTTGGTACAATTCAAAGGAGAAAATTTGATTTGACTGTCATAGCCACTAAAACACAAATGGATATTATCCCATCAGCATGTGCAAATAGGGTTAGCAATTCAATTTTTTGAGGCTCTTCATCTACTCATTACACTATATTCGCCTTCAACCTCATTACAGCTAATTATCCATAGCTAGCAAACAACAACATTAGATCTTAGCTGGCAATCACAACCTTTGTTCTGGCAGCTCTGTTCAGTTTGAAAGTACTGATCCAATTTCCAGACGTTTGGAAAAGATCATATCTTGCTGCTGTCTCCATACACTGGCTGTAATGGCTTCTTTAATTGCTGTCCCACCACTCTGATGAGCAGATTGCTTCTGCAAGAGCTATGCAGAGTTACAGGATAAAAGCTGGCATAGAACTTAATCTTCCACAACTATGATAGAAGCCTAATTTTTCTTCCATTAATCAGAAGTGATTTCTGATTTTGAATCTAAAGCATGTCCATTTATTATCTGGTTGCCATGCAGAATTGTTGTACAAATTAGACTGTACATCCTGCTCTTGTGGTCTCAATGAAGCTGTAATACTTACTGCAAAGTTCTTTTGCCAGAGAAGCAATGAGTAGCAGAGATAATAGCTTCCTCTAGCTAGTTGTAGGCACTAATGAGACTGGCCCTCCATTTTCTTCTGCTGGGAAAGAAACTTGGCAGTTTGCTTGCTTCATATTTTTGATACTGATGGTGTGGTCTAGGGACTCAGCATTATTGGTATCAATTTGGGTCCCCATGCAGATGTGCTGAATCAGATTCTGCACGTGTAACTAAATCCCCAGGTGATTCTCATGCACATTAGTGACTGAGAAGCAGTGCTTATAATTATTACTATCATACTTGTTAGTAACAGGGCACTTTTTCCTCAATAGAATCAAGATCCCTAAAGATGAGAAGAGTACACCCAACAGACTAGCTTCTTCAAAGGCTAAAATCTGAAGCTATTCAAGGTCTGTTCAGCTTTGTTCTTGCTTCCCAGGATTAGGGAAAAGGAGCAGCATCACCCAAGGCAGGAAAAGAAGGAGATTATCCATAAATCCTACTACAACTCTCTCTCTCCATATAATATCTTGCCTTGGTGTTGGCCCTACAGCAGTTGAGGAATAGATTCTTACACCACCAAGGTTTCATAGGCATTTGCAGAGACTACTTGGGGAGGAAGAGGAGCCTTGAGCCAATCTGACTAGGTAGGGTCTGGAGGATCTGGAAAGGATGAGGTGACTCACAGATCTCCCTCCCTTAGAAAGGATGGATGTCACAGAGCTGGATGCCTGGAGGCATGCTGCTGCTGCTGCTGCTAAGTCACTTCAGTCAGGTCCAACTCTGTGCGACCCCAGAGATGGCAGCCCACCAGCCTCTCTAGTCCCTGGGATTCTCCAGGCAAGAACACTAGAGTGGGTTGCCACTTCCTTCTCCAATGCATGAAAGTGAAAAGTGAAAATGAAGTCGCTCAGTCTTGTCCAACTCCTAGCAACCCCATGGACTGCAGCCTACCAGGCTCCTCCATCCATAGGATTTTCCAGGCAAAAGTACTGGAGTGGGTTGCCATTGCCTTGCCTGGAGGCATACATGTACACTAATATTTTTCCTTCCCAGGTGGCTTAGTGGTAAAGAATCCACCTGCCAATGCAAGAAACATAGGAGACTCGGGTTCAATCCCTGAGTCAGAAAGATCCCCTGGAGGAGGAAATGGCAACCCACTCCTTTATTCTTACCTGGAAAATCCCGTGGATAGAGGAGCATGGTAGTCTACAGTCCATGGGGTCTCAAAGAGTCAGACACAACTGAGCACACATTCATGCCAGGCCAACTAAGGAAAATAGAGGGAGGAAACCTATAATCCCTCCCCATCTAATTTTCCATTGTAAACTCACTATAATAGTCAAGTATTTCTTGGCTTGACTGCTCTCTCTGAAAGTATGTAAGCCAAACTGGAGCATTTGCTTCCCTGTAAAGACTACTCTTTGCCACCTTATCAGGATTCCTCCCACTTCAAGACTAGATCCCTCCATTACTTCCCTCCATCCCCCATCAAACCTCGTCTGAACTTCCATATTCTGTTAGTGAATACATATCCTATAAGTACCAGTGCTTTAAGAAAATGTTGAGCTCTAGCATCAGAATCAGCTGGAAGACTTGTTAAAACACAGCTTGCGGGACCCCATGCACAGTTTCTGATCCAGCAGATCATAAGTGGGGCCCAAAGTTTCATATTTCTAAAAAAGTTTCTAGTTGGTGCTGAGGCTTCTAGTCTGGGCACTATTACTCTCAAAATGGAAGTCCAAGTATTGGTAGTGGAACAAGAAACTTGGGAGGAGCTGGTGCCATGCTAATGTCTCTTCTATGGACCAGGTTAACCAGGGTCTGCTGCTGCCAATCACAACACTTTTGAACACAAACAGTTGAAGGGTGGCTTCATGCATTGAGTAGTTCATGGGGAAGGCTGCCATGCCAATTGACTTCCCAGGTGGCTCAGTGGTAAAGATTCCACCTACCAATGCAAGAGATACAGGATACTCGGGTTCAATCCCTGAATCAGGAAGATCCCCTGGAGAAGGAAATGGCAACCCACTCCATTATTCTTATCTAGAAAATCCCATGGACAGAGGAGCCTGGTGGTCCACAGTCCATGGGGTCACAAAGAATCAGACGCAACTGAGGACACACACATGCCTTGCCAATTAAGGAAAATAGAGTTGAAACACCACTGTTTGTGTATTATCCACTTGATCTCAGAGACCCATACATTAATCAACTATCACAGAAAATTAGAGGTGTTTTCCTTTCAAGGTTGATAATAAGATCATATCTTTTCTTAGCAGAGAATTAGGAGGACTGATTCATTGTGCCATCTAAAAATACATACATTGAACTGTTCTATATTCATTAAGTATTTGTCAAATTTCTTTGCATTTCTATTTCTTTGTGTGGCTTCTCATTTTTACAGGTGAAACAGAGACCAAATCATGGTTAGAAATACTGCTCTAAATGTAAGATGATGAGACTGGGTTGTAATCTCAGTTCTTTTGCATCAACATGAGATGTGTGATAAAGAACTAAAGGTGCCTGCTCTGGGCAGAGAAAATACAAAAGTTTCTAGGAAAAAGGAAATGAAGAAAGTGTCTACTATAAGAAAGAAAATTACAAAAATACAAGAGCTTTGCCTTTAGACTTAATCATTTATGGAAGTAACTTACATGTGTACAGGGCAAAGTCTTAAATACCTTTTAGACATTCTAAGTTAATTCAGGGCTTCCCAGACAGTAAAGCGTCTGCCTGCAATGCGGGAGGCTGGGGTTCGATTCCTGGGTCGGGAAGATCCCTTGGAGAAGGAAATGGCAATCTACTATAGCACTCTTGCCTGGAAAATCCCATGGACAGAGAAGCCTGGTAGGCTACAGTCCATGGGGTTGCAAAGAGTCGAACACTACTATGAGCTACAGTCAGATATTTGGATTATTTTAACATTGGGTCTGCATAGCTTAGTTCATGTGAGTTTCTGGTCCAGTAGCATATTAATAACTCTGCTTTATCTAATCTTAGGTAATAAACACATGTATGCTCAGTCCTATGCAACTCTTTGCAACCCCAGAACTGTAGCCTGCCAGTCTTCTCTGTCCATGGCGTTTTCTAGGTAAGATACTGGAGTGTATTGACATTTCTTTCTCCAGGGGATCTTCTCAACCCAGGGATTGAACTTGTATCCCCTGTATCTCCTGTATTGTCAGGCAGACTCTTTACCACTTGAGCCAATCATTCTAATTCTGCTTTTGTGAAATGTCATAAATACCTGCCTTTATTAGTCAGAATAAACTATGCATGCTGAAATAACAACTAAACCACAAATAATCAGTATACAATGAAACGTTATATTGCTCATCCACATCATAACCTGATGTTGGTTAGTTAGTCCTCTTGAGACATTTTATTCCCAGTGTTTATTCACCAGGTAGCTTCCTTCTTACAACTTTATGTCTTGAAATACTTCTAATCCAGCCATCTGGACAAGAGAGAAAGAGCAAGACTATAGGAGACAGGAAGAATAAAAGAAAAGCAGGCCCCGGCAAGGGATGCAAAAGAAATTTATAATTATTGATAAATTTGATGCTATAAGGCGTGAGACTCTTGGAACAAGTCCAGAGGGAACAGCTCATAGTCTTGAAAACAAGATACAATCCTGGGGTCAGAAAACCGACCCTGGACTGTTTCTCAACTGGCGTCTCAGAGTCACATGTTTTACGAATCTGGTGGAATATTTAGTCTTAGTTATTTATCTGTTATTGATTACTGTTTCTTAGTTACTTAATGCTTAATGATCATTTTGTTCTTTGGCCCTGAAGGCCACATGAGTTATAGTTTGACTCCCTGCATATTCTTCCTTTCACGGCTGAAAGTATAATAAAGCTGGCTTGGGTTCAGTTTCGGCACCTTCACCTTGGAGCAATGTTGGTCCCCAGATCCTTGCTTTTCACTGAATTCTTATGTCTTGTTTCTCATTCTCTTGCCTGTATCATGCTTTCAGAAACCCTGCTTGTCAAGCCAGTCTCAACATAAGACGACCTATATGCTCTTTTATTTCTCAAATTGCTTCAATCCCATTGGTGAGAATGATTCACACCCTGAAATGTGGAGGAGCATAGGAACATTCTCTGAGCACTAAAAGACTCGATACTTCTTGTACTGCACCCCACAGGCCTGTAGGCCTCATGCTTGCCAGCTTCAAGACCAAAGAAAGAGCCCAGAGTCAGAGACACAGACATTAGGAGTTTAATGGATAGGGGAGCTTACACGTCTGAATCAAGGTTCTGGAGTCCACCCTGCTGTGTGCAGTGTAGGCAGGCAGGACATGGTGGCAGTCTTCAATTCTGAGGGTCAGGGGAGGTTACCAGTTATAGGGGGATTTGCATAAAGTGGGCTTATTAGTTACCAAGGAAACTGTCAGAGGGGCACACCCCTCACTGCCCCCTTACATAAAAACTATCACCAATTGCGGCCTGGAGCAAGTACACATTTGGTACTTATCACCAACAGAAGTCTAAACACTTCTGCCCTCTATGTCCTGATAACCATAATCACCAAAGAAAATATTAATACAACACAATTAACATAGCCAGATTAAGGCCATGATGGAGTCATTCATGACAAGACCCGCATGAACTAGGGTTTCTGTGCTGGCTCTCCAGAAAAGGAAGTCGTCAACCAGTCAGCACTTACTCACATAGCACTAGGTGCCTGATCCAACTCCAAGTCTTCTCTTGGTACACAGAAGAAAAGTAAACTTGTTTTAATCAATCAGCAAATGCCCAGTATTACCTCTTTGTTCTTGCTCAGTAATAGTGTTAGTCACTCAGTTGTATCTGACTCTTCAAGATCCCATGGATTGTAGCCTGCCGGACCCTCTGTCCATGGAATTCTCTAGGCAAGAATACTAGCATTAATAGCCATTCCCTTCTCTATGGGATCTTCCCAATCAAGGGATCCAACCCAAGTCTCCTGCATTGCAGGCAGGTTCTTTACTGTCTGAGCTACCAGCAGTTCTTGCTTATTCTAGTCTATTAAAATCTCTCACCTTGTACTGATCTTTGGAACTTCTTTCTATCTGCTAGATTAGATGTTCAATTCATGAATCGCTGAATAAAGCCAATAAGATTTAAAAATTTACTCAGTTGTGTTTTGTCCTTTAACATGAGGAACTCTGCTTGGCATAACATTTTGCTTACAGAGAATAGAGAGAGCAAGATCGGCTTCAGTAACAAGAATCAGATTCCTTAACCAGTGGCTCCCTTCTGGCTGCCGATGCAGGAGAACTGGCCTGCACACGTCCCCTCTTATGTTGCACAGTGAAGAACCCCACGCCCTTCCCAGAGCGGGTGGATATAGTCGTGGGGGTGCCATATAATGCACATGCGTAAGTAGAGCAGAGAAACACACAGTGAGCCTAAAACAGGAAAAGAGATTCCCACACAAGGTGACAAGCCCAGAACAGGCTGTGAGGACACTTAGCTTCTTGGTAAGGAAGTATTTCAGCCCCAACACCCACCCTTATGTGGCCTACTGGGAGTCAAAAGGCTGTGTATATGAGTCGTCCTTCCGTGACATGATTAACAGGTAGTCTTCCAGTAGGAGGCCTTGGCAGCACCACTAGCTTACATATAGCTCATCTTAAATTCACCTGCTAACTGCAGTGGCAATTTGTGTTCTCTACTTGCCTGTACCAAAAGGAAAAAGAAAAGTTCCCTCTGAGAGGCAGGTAACTACAATTTGAAACCAGCTTTCTCAGTTAAACATCCCTGTANACTCAGGTGTTTCTTGGCTTGAAACTTACTGTGGTGCTGGTAGCACAAGAATACTTAGTAATAGGCGCTAAAAAATGCTCACCAGAAGTCCAAGACTCTGATTCTTCATAATCAAACAACGTGTAGTTAATCTACATATTAGAGTGCACTGATATAATATAATGGGCCATTCATTCATTCAACAATTATTTGTGTTGTTTCTCCTAGGTTCCAGGCCTTGTTTCTAACACCAGCAATAAAACAGAAAAAGAAGAAACAAATACAAAATTGTTGTTCCTTTGGAGCTTACACTGTAGCATAAAGAGACACATTAGAAACATATAAGTATTAGTTGCTCAGTTGTGTCCAACTCTTTGGNCATTCATTCAACAATTATTTGTGTTGTTTCTCCTAGGTTCCAGGCCTTGTTTCTGACACCAGCAATAAAACAGAAAAAGAAGAAACAAATACAAAATTGTTGTTCCTTTGGAGCTTACACTGTAGCATAAAGAGACACATTAGAAACATATAAGTATTAGTTGCTCAGTTGTGTCCAACTCTTTGGAAACCCATGGTCTGTCCATGGAATTCCCCAGGCAAGAATACTGGAGTGAGCAGCCTTTCCCTTTTCCAGGGGATCTTCCCAACCCAAGGATCGAACCCAGGTCTCCTGCACTGCAGGTGGGTTCTTTACCAGCTGAGCCACAAGGGAAGCCCAAGAATACTGGAGTGGGTAGCCTATCCCTTTTCCAGAGGATTTTCCTAACCCAGGAATCGACCTAGGGTCTCCTGAATTGCTGGTGGATTCTTTACCAACTGAGCTACTAGGGAAGCCCTTTTGTCACAGAAGGTCTTACTAATAAGACATTTGAGGATAAATCTGAGTGATATATGTGGGAAGGTATGCATGTTGAGAAAGAGTGTTACAGGCAGAGGAAAAAGCAAGTGCAAGGGCATGGGGTCAGATCCAAGCTCTGGATGTCTGATTTATGGCTGGACAGCATATTAAAAAGTAGAGACATCATTTAGTTGATAAAGGTCCATATACTCAAAGCTATGGTTTTCCCAGTAGTCATGCACAGACGTGGGAGTTGGATCATAAAGAAGGCTGAGCATCGAAGAATAGATGCTTTCAAATCGAACCGTGGTGTTGGAAAAGACCTCTTGCGAGTCCCTTGGACTACAAGGAGATCCAACCAGTCCATCCTAAAGGAAATCAACCCAGAATATTCACTGGAAGGACTGATGCTGAAACTAAAGCTCCAATACTTTGGCCACCCGATGTGAAGACCCTGATGCTGGGAAAGATTGAAGGCAGGAAGAGAAGGGGACAACAGAGGATGAGATGGCTGGATGGCATCAGTGACTCAGTGGACATGAGTTTGAGCAAACTCCAGGAGATGGTGAAGGACAGGAAAGCCTGGCGTGCTACAGTCCATGGGGTCACAAAGAGTTGAACATGACTGAGCGACTGAACAACAACAAATGGTTAGTTCACCAATTTAGAACTACATTTAATTTTTTTTTCTTTTAGTGTGTAGCTCCATTTATTCAAGAGCTACGTATCTTAAATCCTAAAGGAAGGGAAAAACACCAAAATAATAATGGAACGTGAGATGCAGCATGATTTCTTAAAACTGAGATCATGTTCCTTGATACATATTCCTGCAGGAGATATAGTAGGGCAAGTTGACTACAAGGGGCACCTGTGGAATTCATATGCTGGGCTTCAAGGGCTGAAATACTATGTTTCTGAAAACCAGATTTCACCCTCACAGAACATCAGGAAACTCTGCTTGATGGAGGTGAGTTGGTGACATATTGTTTCAGAGAACTAAACTTATTTCTGAACAGAACTTATTTCCAGTACTCTGACCCAGACTCTTCTGAAAGGTTTTGGCCCTATAACTTACTATTTCTCATCTCCCAAAGCCACCCAAATTGATTTTCTACATACACTTCTGCTTTTTACAGTCCTATTTTTCAAACTACATTTCTCTCATTCTCTCAAAAATAATATGTCCTCCAATTNCAGACTCTTCTGAAAGGTTTTGGCCCTATAACTTACTATTTCTCATCTCCCAAAGCCACCCAAATTGATTTTCTACATACACTTCTGCTTTTTACAGTCCTATTTTTCAAACTACATTTCTCTCATTCTCTCAAAAATAATATGTCCTCCAATTCACCTCCATTAAGCAGCATTTTCAATTTTCAATATCTGGCTCCAGTTTCTAATTGCACCAATAACTCCTCCAACTCAAGGCCTTCACACTCCTTTCACTTCAGAACATTTAGTGTTTATATGCCTACCTTACAAGAAAAGTGATTAGGGGTCACCCTTCCTAGAGGAATCAATGCCAGGACTTGTCACAGTAATGGGCTCTGAAGTTGCCTATGAGGCTTTGCCAATGACCTGCTGAGTGACCTTGGGCAAGTTGCCCAACCTCTCTGGGCTGTTCAATAATAATGGTGATTGACCTCACAAGGTTGCTGAGAGGAAACACTAATCAACCTGATTGGGAAACAGTCAATATAAAAAGCTTTATAAATATTTACCAATATACAATGAGCTCACCGCATATGAGAGTCAAAAGATTTGCATAATCACAGAAAACCCTGTCTGGATCCCAGAATAACAGTCAACATGGTGCCTGACATGGTTTCTTTCTCTTAAAATTTAAGGCTATCAGCATTCTGGTATGGTTTTCCATTTTGAATCCTAAGAGAAAGGAAGGAATCAGATCAGTGAAGCCTTAGTCACCTACTAAACAAAGAAAGCAATGACTCTCGATCACTAAAGTGGTAATACTATATGCAAGGAAAAATGTACGCACGTCACTTTTATAATAAAGTGTGTGTACCACTGAGCTTGTCACTCAGCAACTAGGTAAACTGAGGATACTATATTACAGATACAGTTCGGGACATGTGCGTTAGTCGCACAGTTTTGTCTGACTCTTTGCGACCCCGTGGACTGTACTCACTCACCAGGCTCCTCTGTCCATGAAGAATAATGGAGTTAGTTGTCCAGTTCTGGACACTAGGGAAAAAATATTCAATAAACCAAGCAAATATCCTATTCTCAAGGAGGCTGCATTTTAGCATGAGGTAATCAGTCCCATTAATAAAAGTGTTTTTAATTTCCTGTTTACATCAATACTCAGATGAAAACAAAAGAGGGTCCTGCTGTAAACAGTGACAGTGTGGTGGCTACATAGATCGGATGGCTTTGGGAGACCTCGATGAGTAGATACTGTAAGCATCCATTGGAAGTAGAAGAAGCTACAAATGCAAAGGCCTTAAGGTGTATTCAAGAAACCACAAGAAACTTGTGTGGTCTTAGCTTAGAGGGGGATGAATACAGAGAAATACACAGGACCTAGATCATGTAAGGTCTTCCTTAAAGTACATGGTAAGAAGTTTAGATTTTCTCCCATGTGAGATCATAAGGCATAGGAAAGGTGTGGTCAAAGCCAAGTCTGAAATTGACTACATTTTATAACGATCATTTTGGCTATGGTGTGGAGAATAAACTAGAAAATACAAGAAGTAAAAAAGCAAAGGGTCCAAGTAAATGAGAAATATGGCCCAGACGAGGGACTCAGGCCAGGAGTCCCTCCTAGGCTTGATTTTTCAGTGAGGTATACCTGCAGGCTACCAGAAAGTTATCAATTGTACCAAAACCTAGTAATCTATGACTATTTCTATGAACATTTCATAATAATTTCTATTCATTATGCATAATTTTTTCTAGGTATAACTCATATAATAATTTCTTCAACTCACACTCTGCCTTAGCACAGGCCTGACAGTTCCTTTTCTCTTAGGACCAGACAGTTCCTGAGACATTCTGCTTACAGAGACCCTGGAAGGAGCTTCTTTGAC
Organism: Neotragus moschatus; assembly: GCA_006410615.1. Lineage (NCBI taxonomy): Eukaryota > Metazoa > Chordata > Mammalia > Artiodactyla > Bovidae > Neotragus > Neotragus moschatus. The sequence continues at coordinate 639,596 of SJYA01003019.1, read as the reverse complement.
ATTGAGGGTGCAGTTTGTATAATCAGCATGAATAACTCAGCAGTGTATTAGTTATGTTTTATGACTATCATTCACTTCAACTGGAGCTACAGTTTCAGAGTTATGGATTTTTTTTTTTTCAATCACCAGAAGCTCATCCATCACTATGCATCCAAGGGATCTACCAGATTACAAAGTCTGCTATTTATAGCAACAATTGTGATTCAAAATATGAATCAATCTGTTGGTCCCCTAAGCCTAACCTTAGGTGAAGCACAGGATCGCCAGATGAATTTTTACAGGAAGTGAGATGAAAGCACATAGCTGGAGACTGATGCCAGTGCAAGGGCTCAAGAGAACAGGCTCTTTGGCTGCTTCCCAGAAGAAAAATGGTCAGAAGTGCAGACTGTGTGTCACAGCTACCTGAGGGGTGACAGAGAAAGGACAGGCAGGGTGCCCTGGCATTTTCACATAGGGTGTATGAACCAAATTTTCTCAAAATGAAGAGTGATCACCCCAAATCCTGTTCAGAGTTTGCGTTAGGAAACAGGTCTCCAGGACTCCTTGCTTAAGCCATTCAGTCCTCGGCATCGTTTATGTAGTTAACTGGGAGCTAAACTTCCCTCCCATATTACCATGCAACATCTTGTGTCTCTTGCAAATACCACCACCGTGAACACCTACCTAATCACTTTCCATCCTGGTACCTTAAGATGTAGGACTTCCCAGGTGACACTAGAGGTAAAGAATCTGCCTGCAATGCAGGAGACACAGGAGATGCAGGTTTCGATCCCTGGGTTCGAAATATCCCCAGAGTAGTGCAAGACAACCCACTCCAGTATTCTAGCCTGGAGAATCCCACAGACAGAGAAGCCTGGAGGGCTACAGCCCATAGGGTTGCAAAGAATAGGACATGACGGAGCAGAGACATTACTTTGCCAACAAAGGTCCNAGAAATGTATTCTTATTTATTTTGAATGATGTGTGTAGGTGAGTGTGGTTGGCAGAATATTGCCTCCCCCTTCAAAGATGTCCTCTTCCTAGTGGATATTTTATATTACATGACAAAAAGGACTTTGTATTTATAATTGAGATTACTGATCAGTTAAATCAGAGATTATACCAAATTATCTGGGCAGACCCAATATTATGTGTTCTTAAAGACAAATAAACAAGCAGAAGAGTAAGTGGGAGAGTAACCATGAGGAAGATTGACTCTAGGTGTCATTGTTGGGCCAAAGATGGAGAGGCCATGTGAGAGCTGATGTGGGTGGTCTCCAGGAGCAGAGAACAGGGTCAGATGACAACCAGCAAAGAAAAAGTCACAGCCCGTGACCTCAGACCTACAGCCTCAGAAGCATGGGAGAGAATGCCTCCCCCCAAGCCTCCAGCTGGAAGTCCAGCCAGTAGAGATTTTGATTTCAGCCTTGTGAAACCCTGAGCAGCACACCAATAGGATTCACCTGAGCTTTTGATCTACACTACTGTGAGCACATGCTTTTTTGGCAGCTAAATTTATAGTACTTTGCTAGACAGCAAAACAAATATAACACAATTTCATGTGAGAGGTTAGTTCTGACAAGATTGATAATGACAGCACTAGGCACTTGGTAGCTAAGGTGGATGGAATGCAAAATGTAGTCCCTGCCCTTATTTGGAACCCAGGACAGATATTGATCAGACTCCAATGATAGTGCAAAATGAAGTCTTTGTGTACAAGGACTCCATTTCACTTGTTATACAAGCTTGCCTTGTTCTTCCTGACAGTGAGTCATAAAAAGAGTTATTGCATTTCAGCAATACTGTTGTTAAAAATATTATGAGCCAGAGACTAGCTTTGGAACTAAAGGACTAGAACAAAATCTTTTTTGTATTTTTTTAAAAAAAGAACACACATCCTAAAAATATAATTAGGAAAAATATTTCTAAGTTGAGGAGTTGCTATATCTTATGTCATGTCTTTGAAGGCATTAAAGAACAAACTCTCTAGGACAGTCTGCTTGATATTTATGATGTATGGGTAAGGAAAGGAGACTGTTAAAAATTTAGATTCCTGGGTCTCTACCCCAGGGCTAATAATCCAATAGGTCCTAGAAGGGCCCAGGAATCTACAGCTTACTAAGCTTCCTAGAAGTAGAATGACCTATTTTGAGAAAAAGTTTCGAGTGTTTGAAACTGTACGAAATGAACAAAGAGTAAGTTCACAAACAAAAACGTAGAAGAAAGTGGAAAAAAATATTAGAATTTCTTTTTGTGCCAGAATCAGCTACTACCTTCAGAACCAAGCAGTAGTCTCACTTTCTAAAAGANACAAAATCTTTTTTGTATTTTAAAAAAAAAAAAAGAACACACATCCTAAAAATATAATTAGGAAAAATATTTTTAAGTTGAGGAGTTGCTATATCTTATGTCATGTCTTTGAAGGCATTAAAGAACAAACTCTCTAGGATAGACTGCTTGATATTTATGATGTATGGGTAAGAAAAGGAGACTGTTAAAAATTTAGATTCCTGGGTCTCTACCCCAGGGCTAATAATCCAATAGGTCCTAGAAGGGCCCAGGAATCTACAGCTTACTAAGCTTCCTAGAAGTAGAATGACCTATTTTGAGAAAAAGTTTCGAGTGTTTGAAACTGTACGAAATGAACAAAGAGCAAGTTCACAAACAAAAACGTAGAAGAAAGTGGAAAAAAATATTAGAATTTCTTTTTGTGCCAGAATCAGCTACTACCTTCAGAACCAAACAGTAGTCTCACTTTCTAAAAGAAAAATAAACTCCTCTGCAAAGGACAGGCTGTAGTAGTCCAATGGAAGGAACTAAGACTTGGGAGAAGACAGCTAGACCCTCATTCACAAGGTGACCACAGGTAATTTTTCCATCTTCTCTAGGCTTGAGATTCTTTCTCTACAAAAGAAGAAACTACTGTTTAGGATTGTGATGAAGATAAAAAGAACTATTATGACTTTGGGATACTGTAACTATTTAATAAATATCTATTCTTCTGTCTGGTCCCTCTCAGAAACAACAGTTTCAAGGGTGATAAATAGAGTCTAAGTTGACTAAACCCTGCCCCTGGTCTTTAACCTTTTCAGAGAGAAGAGCTGGCATCACATTATTTTTTTAAAGGCCAGGAAAAAAAAAAATCATTAACATCTCTAGTCATGTGTTCCAGGAACATGATTTCTACTAACAATGCTTTCTTCAAATCCCACATAACAAAACTCAGGCCCATTATCTATCCCAATGTGTACTTACAATGGGAAAACAAAGTTAGAACAGTTGAGTTACTTAAAGATCAATAGGCTTAACATCAAGAGCTGAGAAGATGAAACTTTGCTGCCATTCTACTAGCTCACTAGTGTCGAAACAGATTTCTCACCTGGTATCCTATTAATCCCCAGTGGATTGGAATGATTATGGCCCTTTGATATGCCTGTATTCATTCAACCAACATGTACTGAACATGATTGTAAGCCACAGGCCCTAGACATTCACTGAACACACAAATGAATATGAATTGGTCCATCTCCTCTGGGATCACTGAGGGCAAGTTCATCTAAAGCGAAATCTAAGTTACTATCTCTTTCAGATGGTCAGTGAAGGCAATAAATGCCTAAATTCTCTAGCTCTGAATTTACTGTGAAATTGTATTGTGGTTGTACCTGGGATGTCTGTGCATAACTCTCATCTTTAACAAGATACCTGGAGAATGGCTTGTAACTCACCCTGCTGTTATCAACCTGGGGAAACTGTTGGGAATATAATCTCAATCAGGGTCTGACAACTTTTTTTTTCTGTAAGTGGCCAGACACTAAATATGAAGCAATAAATTTGAAGCACGAAATAAAGGGTCTCTCTTGGAATTATTCAACTCTGTGGTTGTAGCTGAAAAGCAGATGGGTGTGGCCATTTTCCAATAAATCCTAATTCATGAAAACACATAGTAGGTAGATTTTGGCCAAAGCGTGCTGACCCTGCTCTAGATTCTCCAGACCAGAATTCCTAGTTGCAGATCCTTTGCTTTTCACCCTGAGATTACATACACACACAAAATCTAAATGGGGGGTATGCGTAGCAAAACAAACAAACAATAGACAAAAAAGCAATGGTCTTCCTGACAGAGGGTTTTCCTAAAGAATTTTAGTAAGAATAGGATAAATATCAAATTATATTGTCTAGAGATTATAGCCAGTACTAAGCTCTGTACTAAAGGACTCCTTGATGACTATTGAGGTTGAATGACTAAATTTAAACCCCCAAACACAGAAAAACCACCACAGAGTCAAGTCTCATTCTGACTCTCTATTGAACAATTATCACCACGTATACATTAGAAATTATATCACTCTGTCCACTAAAGCCAGATGATCTACAAAAATAATTGTTGAAAGACTCNCTCCTTGATGACTATTGAGGTTGAATGACTAAATTTAAACCCCCAAACACAGAAAAACCACCACAGAGTCAAGTCTCATTCTGACTCTCTATTGAACAATTATCACCACGTATACATTAGAAATTATATCACTCTGTCCACTAAAGCCAGATGATCTACAAAAATAATTGTTGAAAGACTCAGAAGAGATTTGGCATAAGGTGTCCCAAGCATACTTGGGAGCTATGCACCCAGCCTGCTCCCCTGGCCACTTGTAGGAAGTCATTGACATTTCAGAGTAAGCAGATGTCTTTCGATCTGATTTGATTTTAGAAGAGCCACTTGCCAACAATCCGAGATATGTGTCTGATCTCCATAAGCACATTATAAATCTTAAGAGTACCTCTGAATGAGAGGTGATGTTCACAAGTTTAGAATATATTATTAGCAATGTTAATAACACCTTCACTTTTTTTTTCCTTTTCCCTTCAAGTTTTCATGTCTCTTTCATCTCTCAGATACCATGTCATGTTCAAAGATTAAATGGGCATAGGAGGTGATATGCATTCCTGTTGCCAGCACTACTCATATCTTTGACTTAAGCTTCTCTGACTCACCAGAGTAAAGAAAATTACAATGTTTCTAACCTTACACAGGTAAGTTGACCCCTTATACAGTGTCATAGCTGGAAGAAACTGGTTTGTTCACTGTTTTCAGAGGTTAGCATCTCTAATCAAGGCAGAAAGCATCACTCAAACTTCATAATACACCAGTAGCTGGAGTTCTGAGCCAACACATTGTTATTTTCCCTGCTGAGAATGTCAGTCATTTCTCAGATCACGTTTCTATATTGTTTCTTCCTCTCCTTAATTCTATAGTAAATTATCAGCTAGGAAAGAATCAAAACTTGACTCCTTCCTCCCTCACTCTTTTTCCTGGTGAAATTACTCTTAAAAAAAAAAAAATCTGGAGTATAGTTGATTTAAAATGCTGTGTTAGTTTCTACTGTATAGCTGAGTGAACCAGTTATACAGATACACATAGTCACTCTTTTCTAGCCTCTTTTTTCTTATAGGTCAATACAGAGTATTGAGAAGAGCTCCTTGTTCTACAGTGGGTAGGTCCTCATTAGGTATCTGTTTTACATACAGTAGGGTTCTTAAGTCAGTCCGAATCTCTCAGCTGATTCCTGTTCCCTCTCCCTGCGGGGTAACCATCAGGTTTTTTCCTACATCCTTTTTTTTCTTTTTTGCCAAATCATGAGGCTTGTGGGATCTTAGTCCTTGCATTCTTCATCTTCCTCTCCTCTTTCCTTCTCTCATTCTAAATACCTGTATGGCCTTCTGGCCACGCGCTGTGAGATGTGGAGTTCCTGGATTCCAGTGATGTGAAAACCGAACATTCCATCTCCTTATACAAGACGCTGAAGTCTAGCCACAGCCTATTGCGGAACAAACAACATTCTTTGTCTCAAATAGAGTTTCATGATAGCATAAGATTATCCAGCTGGCAAATGAGGCACCTTAACCTTCACATTCTTTCCCTCCCCTTTAAATGTATGGCTACCATTTAGGGAGATTTCAATTCCCATTAATAATATGTGTAATTGATCTACATTTAAGAGAATTTAATCATGTCTTAGTGACAAATTTAGCTTAAAGCAGAGCTTCACTTAGGACTTCCAAGTAAATTTCTGTTGAAAAGGTCAATTCCTAACATTTGCCAGTTAAAAGCCCATACCAGACAAATTACATTTCACACACTCATCTGGACACAAACACTTTCCATGCTGAATATCACCACGGGCTGTCAATTAGGAAAGCCACCCAAACAACAATGCAGACCGAGAATATTTCTTTTAAGAAGACCTAAATAATTATTTATTCAAGAGTTAGGATTTGTTTTTCATACTAAAAGGTTATCTGAATATGGTAATGGAAAAACAAAATAACACATTATCTTACTGGATAAATAGAATCAGTTCAATACCATAGCACTTGAACATGTAGTATTGAGAAAAGAAGTAGAGGGGGCTCTTAAGCACATACTGAAGTTTATGAATCCTCTGGGGATACAAAGCACCCTTGAACAATTGGAAATTAACATGTAATCATCACTAAAGATAGCGTTTGATAAAATCCCAGTCCCCGTGTCATGCTGAAGACAATTTGTGTTTTGGTTGGAAAAAAAAATCTATGTTGTTTTGAATTTCTGGGGAAAGCTTTACGGAACAGAAAAAACGATCATAAATAATTTAGACAAATAGACAGTGTTCACATTATGCATATTTTTCCTTTTGCTTCTCTATGTCTTCTGATTTTGTACATCATACATGAATTATTTTATTTAAAAAATAATTTAAAAGATTAAGAGAGAGCAAAGTTAGAGAAAAGGGAAACAAAAAGGATATTTTTCAATTTCCTCAGGTCAGTCTCAGATCAAACAGGACTGGATGTCCTTCTTTTTTGGCCTTCAATTATTAAATAGTTCATATTTTATTCCAAAGAAAAAGGCTCATGGCCAAATATTTAAAGACGATATTTGACCGTAAGGTCAACAGCAAAGGACCAAGACTTAGAAGAGTTTACAAAAAGACTGCATTCATTGTCTAGCACATATGATCCACGAATATGGCTACCTGAGCACTGCTGGGAGAAGTGAAGGGAAGCCTCAGAGCAGGAGAAGCAGAGATGCTCACTGCCTCATTAAAATGCTTATTTAATAAGGAAGAAGAGGAGGCTATGAGGGATTATTTTCTTAGAAATCATCAAAAGTGAATACAACACACACATGCACACACACACGACACATGACACACACCCTCATCTTGGGTTGAGTGGCAACACTAAGTAAGCTGTCCCAGGATTATAGGGGAGGCTGTCTTTTCCAAGCACCCTGTGATTACTATTGATCTGTTCAGCTCATTGTAACTCAGCCTTACCAGGCTGGGCATGGAAGAAGGATGGATGTTATTAAAGATCCTGAGGAGCTGCTCTGCAGGTATCATTCATTAGAAGTAAACTAAATGCACTGACTTCCAACCGTATAGAGAGATTAGGTAGCAGATCCATTCCATCGCCGGAACCTAGAACCTCTATTGTGCAAAAGTACAGACAGGTTTAAGTGGAAGCACCTACTCTCAAAGTGGGATATGGAAGCTCAACTTTATTAGGCAATCCAAATAACTGAGCAAAGTCAGGACTGGTGTGGTGGGCTTCAGCACTCTGAGGTTATTTATTAAGCTATCATGTGTCCAGAGATATGCCAGGCACCAAGCAGAGAATATTTAGAAAGAGATAACCAGGGATGTAGGAAACGTCTATGATCCTGAAAACACAGTGGTATGCAAAGGGTCAAAGTCTCTTGAAATGAAGTGTATCAGTTACCACAAGTCCTACAAACAGATTACCAATGGACACACACATCAATCACATAAGACAGCATGAATTAAATATATTAATGATAATAAACACCAATATCAACTAATAAGAACTGATCATGACAGGTATTTCAATAATTCAAGAAAATTAAATACATTGTTAAAACTGTAAAATAATAAAAAATCAAATTAGAAATCTGTTGATTTACACTATTTTGTAGTAATAACACTATTTCATTTCAGCCATAATTCACATTCTGCCTTTATTGTATTTCGAGCTAAAAAGAATAGAGATTAATATGACAGCATTATACCAGACATACAGCAATCTTAGATGGATTAAAGGGTTATAGGAAAATGAAAAACGTTATTACTGTAGCACGGTTGTGAAACTCCAGATTAAAATATAACCTCCCAGTAAAGAAGCAGATACAATGTTCTTTGCACATAGTGGGCTTCCAATAAATGTCAATTAGTAGTAGTAGAACAAAGAATTAGTTTTTAAAATATTCTATGTGACAGTTACAGAATCACTCTTAAAAGACAAAGGATCTAGGNACTGTAGCACGGTTGTGAAACTCCAGATTAAAATATAACCTCCCAGTAAAGAAGCAGATACAATGTTCTTTGCACATAGTGGGCTTCCAATAAATGTCAATTAGTAGTAGTAGAACAAAGAATTAGTTTTTAAAATATTCTATGTGACAGTTACAGAATCGCTCTTAAAAGACAAAGGATCTAGGGTTGAACACTTTAGAGATTTACTTTCTTAAACTACACTCTGTAATGTTTAAATTAGTATTATTTTCATTTGACTATTATTTTCATTACAAATTTATTTTTCCTAATGTGTTGGCAATTTACTGAATAGCCAGTGTGTTTGGGTTATTTCTCTCACATACAGATACACTGTACCTAATGAAGTGACTAGTAGAAAAAGACCCAAACTCTGTGTCACCAGGACTGGTTTCTAGATTTTCCTCTATCACTGACCTGGATGGCATGAAGCAAATCTATTATCTGGGCTTTTGTTTCATCAACTACAAATGGGGTTGGTGCCATCTCCTTCCAGCTGTCCATGGTGTAATAAAGACAAGTGAAAAAGAAGTTGAGAATCGTTTTGGTTTCTTAGAGGAAAATACATGGAACACAAGCATTTTTCCATTCTTCAGAGCTGGCATAAACTAGTATATATTTTATAGAGTGAATGCAGAGAATAAAATATCAGTGGTCTAATAAAGTAAATCCTCCAGGCTTCTAACTTTCTAGACTTCTTGATAAGATCGAGCTGACCACGGCCTGCTCAACATTTTGCAGGTATTTGAGAGGCTGGTGCCTGTTTGTTAAGGAGATTAGAGTCTTTACTTATGGGAGAAACAGCACTAATAGGAAGTCAAGAGATGGAAGCCATGAGGAACACAGATAAGGTGTGTATCCACAAACAGCAGATGACCAGTAAGTATTTCTTAACTGAAAATTTTGAATCCTAGTTTTACTCCTGAGAAATCAATTAATAAATTGGTGATATTAAATAAAATGAGGGTAAACAATATTTTGCTTTGTTGGCCTCACAGGTTTTTATTCTATGATGAATTAAGTGTCACTTCAATGACTATCTCAGATAGGTATAACCTACTCTCCACTTGACTGAATATGCTGCTGCTCCTAAGTCGCTTCAGTCGTGTCCGACTCTGTGCGACCCCATAGACGGCAGCCCACCAGGCTCCCCCGTCCTTGGGATTCTCCAGGCAAGAACACTGGAGTGGGTTGCCATTTTCTTCTCCAATGCATGAAAGTGAAAAGTGAAAGTGAAGTCGCTCAGTCATGTCCAGCTCTTAGCAACCCCTGGGACTGCAGCCTACCAGGCTCCTTCATCCATGGAATTTTCTAGGCAAGAGTGGGGTGCCATTGCCTTCTCCGCAGACTGAATATGCTATTTGCATGTAAAAAAATAAAGCCAATGATACAAAGCAGGGAATGGTATCTTTCCTCCTTGGTTATACTGTAGGTTCGTAAAGATAGAAGAATCCATTAATTCCCAGACCTTATCCAAGCACTGAATTAGGCACTGGCAGAATAAAATAGAACTCGTCTATAAGAAATTAATTACTACAGATGTGAAAGCATCTGGGAAAATTTTAAGGTAGTTAAAATCCCAAGGTGCTGTCTTTAAAGAGGCCTATGTGTCACAAGAACTGCTGGAGAAAATTATTTGCAAAACATCAAGGTCATTGCAATAAACATTTCCTTTCAGTAGGAGATTGATTTTTTTTTAAAGGCCTGTCTTTGTGTTATGTATTCAGAAATTAGACATAATCCTTTTACAGTTTTAGAGAATGATGGAAAAAAATCATGATGCTACTTTCTGAGACAACAGGCTGAGGCATTCAGGGATGAAGCCCCATTCTCTGGTTTCCTTGGCAGCCGACATTGGCAGGAGGCCCAACCTCCTTGCCTTATGACCATTAGTAGCTCTAATGGCCAGACATGACCACCACCCCTGCCAACTCTTCTTTTGGCACAGCACTAAAGAACCACAAAAAAAGAGACCACAGTTCAAGGACCCTGCCACCTCAAATGCTTTCCACTGCCCAGCATAACACCACCATCTGCAAACCTGCAAGGTATACAGTCATACCATACACATACCTGAGGAACAAGAGCCCCAGCTGACTTGCACACACATTCAAACAAAAGAAGCACTGCCCTAGGCCTCACTTTATATTTAAATAGCCTAATTTTTCGGAGAAGGCAATGGCACCCCGCTCCAGTACTCTTGCTTGGAAAATCCCACGGAAAGAGGAGCCTGGTAGGCTGCAGTCCATGGGGTTGCTAAGAGTCAGACACGACTGAGAGACTTTGCTTTCACTTTTCACTTTCATGAATTGGAGAAAGAAATGGCAACCGACTCCAGTGTTCTTGCCTGGAGAATCTCAGGGATGAGGGAGCCTGAGGGGCTGCCATCTATGGGGTTGCACAGAGTCGGACACGACTGAAGTGACTTAGCAGCAGTAGCAGCAGCAGCCTACTTTTCTGAAAGCTGTGCACTAATGTTTCCTCTCAAAGCTCGCTGTGCTAAAAACAGCTTTCTGGGGTGAATCATCTAAGATGTTCATAAAAAGACAGATTTCTGGGCTCTACCAAATACCTACATTGGTGTGGGAGCTGCAGTCTGAATTATTAAACAATCCTACCAGGTGATTTTGATGTATACTCAGTTCTGAGGACCACTGCCTTATTCTTTGATGGAGGCTAGCCCTAAAGACCATTGGCTATGTCTTCCATTTCCCTCTCTCATTCAGAATGCAGACATTTCAGGTTGACTTTCTTTTTCCTTCTCTTCATACAGATTGAAACTTTTTTTTTGTATCTCTAAATCATCTGGGGATTATCTCCCTCCAATAAAATGGCTACACTACTGATTAAGGAAAGTGATAAACCTGCTGTCAATTACCTTAATTGATCTGACAACCTGATTAGGCCCAGAAAGGGGGAGATTTCCTCAGAGGAACCTTAATAAAAATAAAAGAGAGAGAGAGAGAAAGAAAACAAAACAAAGGCCCATGTAATTAAAATGTGATCACTGGTGATGAGTATGTAAAATCAGCCCTGAGAGGCATTAGTGATGGGAAAACTTTTCTAAATGTCATCTTAGGAAGACAAAGAAACACAGGACAGTCAAATAAATCAGGGGGCAACTAATAGAGTATGCTGAACAGAGACCTAAAGGACTTTTCTCAGTTCTACACACCAGAAGCTTTGACATCAACAAAGTCCATTCTTGGTTTAAAGAGGGAAGAACACAGTTAACTGGCCCCAATTTGGGGCACTATAAACCCAAACAGAATGCCCATTATTGGCACTGTTTGTGGTAATATGAGCTGTGATTCATGGGGTCGCAAAGAGTCCGACACGACTGAGCGACTGAACTGAACTGAACTGATGCTTAAAACAGAATCTTGGGTTCATATCTCAAGGGGACTGAATAAGTTGTTCTATGGAACAGAGTTCAGAACATCAGTACCACAACCCAGCAACCACAAATGCTCCAGCAAAAGGCCAGCACTCAGCATGTGTTCCAGATTCAGGGATTATTTAGTATTACTTATGACCTATTTTCTCTAACTAATTTTCAGTGAAATACATCTTCTAAATTTATCCCATACTTGGGTAGCCCCCAGGCCTTCAAGACCAGAAATGTAATATGGTGACTACGTTGTTTTACACAACAAAAACACCTCAGTCCCAAGAGTGCTGAGGGATAGAATATTATTAGCTAATTAGGATGAACTGTCACACTGGAGTGTTTGATTAAATTGATCAAGCTGATGATTGGTCTGGAGGGGGTAGGAAGCTGTTTTTACAGTGCACCTGGTAAATTGTGTTATTAACCAGTGGTCCCTGTGAAATTTAGGAAAAAGAATTTTGGGATGAGAAATAAACAAGCGAGCAGAAAGTTGATTGAGGGATCAGAAATAACAATAATGCTTGTATGCAACAAGTGCCAAATATATGATTAAGTGAACAGATTTGAGGCTGGAGTTTTCCTTTACCCATATCATTACATTGAAGTAGTCAGAAGTTTGAATGTGGATATCATGATTTCCTCTTTAACAATTACACAGAATAATAGATTAAAACAGGTGAACAAAGAAGCATCACCATAGATTTTGCCTTAATTTAGAGTTTTGACTAAACAAACCCGTCCACCCATTCTTTTTCAAAGACATAAAAGAAGAATTAAAAGACCTCTAGCTTTTTTCAACTATCTACGCCCATGACTAACTTTTTCAAGAGATATATTGTTCCTTCATTTCCTGTTGGGCAAGAGGTCAACTATTCCTTCCACTGCAGAGTTCCCAATTTGGTAAACACTGGTGTGGTCTTAATTCTGATCAATTCACTCCAAATCTAGCGTTCTATGACAGAGGACATTTCCACATGATCCTGAATACACCTGATACAAAGCCTTCTCGATATCTTTGATTAAAGTTTCCTGGCAATTTATACTCTATATGAGTTTGCTACTAAGCTAATCTTCAGATGTAAAATTGAACAAAATGGACCAAGATTTCCCTCGCAGTCAAATCAACCAGGATACCTGTCAATGGGTCACCAGCAGTCCTTGGTGATGCTAGAATTAAACAATTGTTCAAGTAAGATTGTAACTGCATGCTATTTCTCTGACTTGAAACAACCTTTTATTCTAAGTCACCTAGAGTCTGACTTACTTTAGACAAATGTGGCTGTTTCCCCATTTCAGATGGTCCCTAGACAATTCCCTCAGTCAATCACTGCATAGTACTAGCTGGGAAAGCTCAGGGGCTCTATCATTCCTGTGCTCTTACAGAATACCTAGCACATTCAACTGTTCTGTGCCACCTTTACACTTGGATAAGAAAGGTTGTAGGCACATATTTTGGGACTTTATCAAAGCCTCTGATTCATCCATCTATTTACTCATTCATTCATATGTATATTAATTCAAATTATTTCACAATCTTTCATAAAGCCACCTTCAGGCAAGATGTAAATACAAATAAGGATATGTCTTACCCCTGTAGAGGTCATAGTGTGTGGGATTAACATTCTAAAGGGCTTTAGATAAATTAAACCCCATATATAGGAACTCTGTTTTAAATGAATATTTTGTGGGCTTAAAAATAATATTTTTTTTTCAAAAGCTCTCTCAATAGATTCACAAGGGAAAAAGGACTCATTTGAAAACTTTATCAACTACCATTCCCCTCCTCTCACCAAAGGATGGAGCTTTCTTTTTCCATTTCCTCAGAGCCTGGTTCAAAGGATAAAGTTTTTGCTGTCAGATACAAAATCTGGTTACACTTCAATAAGTACTTTAAAAAATTATAACATATAAAATCAATAAAACAAATGAAAAACCCTTCTTTTGATCTAAAATACGTAGTTCAGCTCAGATTTTATAATGCTAAATTCATTTAAAGCTACTTATCTATTTTTCCTCCTCCTTTTGCCTAAAAGCTCCCTGATGGCAAGGGATATGTATGCTCCTGATCTTTAATTTACTGTCTGCACCTAGCACGGTGCCTAGCACATACTTCACTTAATAATTATTTATGGAATGAATGAAATAAACTAAAGCAATATAAGCTTCACATTCAAAGATGCAAACACCCCCAAACAGCTTTAAAATTAAAAGATGCTNTCCCTGAGGGCAAGGGATATGTATGCTCCTGATCTTTAATTTACTGTCTGCACCTAGCACGGTGCCTAGCACATACTTCACTTAATAATTATTTATGGAATGAATGAAATAAACTAAAGCAATATAAGCTTCACATTCAAAGATGCAAACACCCCCAAACAGCTTTAAAATTAAAAGATGCTATTGTCAATATGCTACATCTAATCTAGTGAAAAGTTATGACCAATCTAGTTAGCATATTCGAAAGCAGAGACATTACTTTGGCGACTAAGGTCCGTCTAGTCAAGGCTATGGTTTTCCCAGTAGTCATGTATGGATGTGAGAGTTGGACTGNGAAGAAGCAGAAGCTGGAATCAAGATTGCCGGGAGAAATATCAGTAACCTCAGATATGCAGATGACTCCACTCTTATGGCAGAAAGTGAAGAAAAACTAAAGAGCCTCTTGATGAAAGTGAAAGAGGAGAATGAAAAAGTTGGCTTAAAGCTCAACACTCAGAAAACTACGATCATGGCATCCGGTCCCATCACTTCACGGCAAATAGATAGGGAAACAGTGGCTGACTTTATTTTTCTGGGCTCTGAAATCACTGCAGATGGTGACTGCAGCCATGAAATTAAAACACACTTGCTCCTTGGAAGGAAAGTTATGACCAACCCAGAGAGCATATTAAAAAGAGACATTACTCTGCCAACAAAGGTGTGTCAAGTCAAGGCTATGGTTTTTCCAATAGTCATGTATGGATGTGAGAGTTGGACTATAAAGAAAGCTGAGTGTAGAAGAATTGATGCTTTTGAACTGTGGTGTTGCAGAGGGCTCTTGAGAGTCCCCTGGACTGTAAGGAGATCTAACCAGTCCATTCTAAAGGAGATCAGTCCTGGGTGTTCATTGGAAGGACTGATGTTGAAGCTGAAACTCCAACACTTTGGCCACTTGATGCAGAGAGCTGACTCATTTGAAAAGACCCTGATGCTGGGAAAGATTGAGGGCAGGAGGAGAAGGGGATGACAGAGGATGGGATAGTTGGATGACATCACTGACTCAATGGACATGGGTTTGGGTGGACTCCAGGAGTTGGTGATGGACAGGGAGACCTCGCGTGCTGCAGTTCATGGGATCACAAAGAGTCGGACACGACTGAGCAACTGAACTGAAATGAACTGATGAACCTATAAATGGTTAAATTTTCTATTATGCATTTTTTTTTAACCACAAGGTTTAAAAAAAAATAAACTTTGCAGACATTTTAGATGCTCATTCTCGGGAAAGTTTTCCCACCTAAAGCACCCAAAGAGAAGACAGAGCTGGACTTGTGTTGGAGTTTATGGAGAGAGTTGAAACATTCTGACACCCTTCCCAATCTATTTCAAATGTTCATGCCCCAATATTATTTTAATTTATGTTACTGAGCCCAGAAATGTCAGAAGGCTCTGAGGATATTGATTGCCCATAAATAATCTGCTGTTGCTTTTCTCGACTTTCTTTCAGTTTACCCTTAAGCTATGTCCCGCATTAAAAAGGATGCACCTTGTCTATTCATTAGCTCCCGGTCTGAAATCTTAATAGTTGACAGTCCTATCATAAAAACCATAAATTTTTACCGTTATACTTTTCTACTATCTTGATACCACTTCCACACTGGATATTTGCCTTTGTGACTGTGTGCTTGACTCAAAATCCACTTCTTCCCCACATCCAAATTCTCTTATAGGAAATTAACTCTCCGTCACTGAGGGGAATCTTTGGTTTGGATGCTTCAAACAGGTGTTTCCTTCTCTCTATAGAATTCAATCCTGGAGAAGGGAAAGGCTACCCACTCCAGTATTTTGGCCTAGAGAATTCNCATCCAAATTCTCTTATAGGAAATTAACTCTCCGTCACTGAGGGGAATCTTTGGTTTGGATGCTTCAAACAGGTGTTTCCTTCTCTCTATAGAATTCAATCCTGGAGAAGGGAAAGACTACCCACTCCAGTATTTTGGCCTAGAGAATTCCATGGACTGCATAGACCATGGGGTCGCAAAGAGTCAGACAGGACTGAAAAACTTTCAAGAAGAAGTAGAATTCAACGGTGCTCAAAATCTTCTTCTCTCCACTCTTTAAAGCCAAAGAGGGAATCTAGGAGCCAAAGCTCAGACAACGGGACGCACTAGCCCAGGATATTGATTTTAAGTAAGAAACAAAAGACTGGAAGAAACATTCGGAATTTGGTCATTTGCTATCAGTATCCTGACCTGACAGTCACTGAAGTTCCTGCTTCCAGTTCTCTGGTGCTGGCTTGGCCACCGTCTATTCCTTAGATGGGATTTCAACCCTATTGAAGTACTTGGCAATGTTTATTTGCATACTGTTAGGTTGTACCCCACAGGCCTGCAAGGTCTATCTTTGCCCACCCAAGACCCAAGAAAGAGCCTGGAGGCAGCAACAGAGACATTAGAGGTTTCATGGATGGGGGTTCATACATGTTGAGAGCAAGGTCCTGGAGCAACACCCCACCACGCCACCAAGTGCAGTGGACGGTGGACAGGACACAGTGGCAGTCTTCACTCCCAGAGAATGGCTGAGGGGAACTGCTAGTTATTTGGGAATTGATGTAAGCTTGGCTCATCAGTTACTATCTTTGATAAGAATAATCGCTGGCTGGGGCCTGGGGCAAGTATGTTGGAAGGTCAGTCTTGTGAATAGGATATAGGTGAAGCAGGTACGGGTCAGGCAGGGGATGTACAGAGAGCGAGCGAATGGCAGTCTTGAGTGGCTTGACCATACATGCAGGGAACTTCAAGAGAGCAATGCCGTGGCTACCATCTCCACAAGCTCCCAGAGCACTATGAAACCCTCTCACTGCCTCAGGTCTTTGATGGAAAAGTTCTGAAAATGTCTCCACGTCTCTGCTTCTACTCTTGTCTTGTTGCTCTTCAGATTTCTTTAAATCCATGCTGATCAGCTGCTGTTCTGCCCGACTATGTCCCAAACACTATTAAAATAAACCCACCTACAGCACCACGCCTGCTAATCATCCTCCCACCTAATTAGATGTCTGACAGCTAATTTCTTCAGCAGGATTTCTGTCCTTCTGTTGGGCTTTCTATACAGGAGTTTCACAGGTAGATTAGAAACTAGTTAATTGCCCACATCCACAATCTTCTTCCTCTGTTTATTCATGAGAGACCAACCATTTCAAAACCCCTTTGGCACAGGAAGCGGCTGTCCCACTGTTAAACAAATGGCCATCATCACTGATTAGAAGATAAAGTTTTTTTGCATGTGCGGGGGAGGGGGTTCTCAGGGTGCAGATCTGGGTTACACTGCTGAGAGGTAGGTGGTGTGGTGACANCAGATGTGTATAAGAGACAGAGACCAACCATTTCAAAACCCCTTTGGCACAGGAAGCGGCTGTCCCACTGTTAAACAAATGGCCATCATCACTGATTAGAAGATAAAGTTTTTTGCATGTGCGGGGGAGGGGGTTCTCAGGGTGCAGATCTGGGTTACACTGCTGAGAGGTAGGTGGTGTGGTGACAGGAACCATAGCCAGACTTGCGGGGGAGTGAAAGATACATGAGGCTGCTAGCCTGATTATATCATTCTTCTTATTCTCTCTTTTCCCTTCCTTACTTTCTCCCTACAAAATGGCTCCTGAATTTATTATTTGTTATGCTCATGGTTTCTTGCTCTCTTCTAAGCCACCCATTTCCCCCTTTATTATTATTATTATTTCCCCCAAAAAACCCTAAAGCACAATTATTTGTAGTCTCTCCCTAGTTCATTAGTAAGGGACCCACTGTATGGTCTTGGCTCTTCTGATCAGGGCAATGCTGGCTTATTATCTATTCATTTGCCTTAATTTATGAATTACTTGCTTTTGTAATGGCACAGTCCTTATGAGTTCTTGTGTGTATATGTTAGATGCTCAGTCATGTTCAGCTCTTTGCGACCCCATGGACTGTAGCCCACCTCTGTCCATGGGGATTCTCCAAGCAAGAATACTGGAGTAGGTTGCCATGCCTTTCTCCAGGGGATCTTCCCAATCCAGGGATTGATCACAGGTCTCCTGCATTGCAGGCTACCAGGGAAGCTAACAGGGAAGTCAGAAAGCTTTTTACTCCTTATGTCATTCAATTCTCACAACCATCTTTCTGGATAGTGTACTCCTACTTGTAGGTAGTGGTACTGCTGGGATGGAAATTCAGGACCAAATCATGTTTGTTTGTTTTTCTGTAGTAGTTAAAAACCAACCCTATCACAACCCATTTACTTTTCCTTTCAGTTGACACCCAAGAGGCAGCCATGAAACTTCCTGCATCAATTACACACTGAGCCCCTGGTATTTAACAATATGGATTTGGCAAGAAAAGTGAAATATGTTCTATTGGGGCTGAGGATTCAACGAGGCACTAATGAGAAAAGAAGGAAGGAAGGAATGAATGGTAGAAACCAAAGAAAGAAAAATAAGTACCACCCTGTCCTATTACTAAAGAAGTAAAGAGCCTCTTGATGAAAGTGAAAAAGGAAAGTGAAAATGCTGGCTTAAAACTCAACATTCAGAAAACTAAGATTATGGCATCTGGTCCCATCACTTCATGGCAAATAGATGGGGAAACAGTGGAAACAGTGACAGACTTTGTTTTTTATGGCTCCAAAATCACTGCAGATGGTGACTGCAGCCATGAAATTAAAAGACGCTTGCTCCTTGGAANGCAATGGCACCCCACTCCAGTACTCTTGCCTGGAAAATCCCATGGACGGAGGAGCCTGGTACTTAAATCCATTCTCCCTGGGTTGAGAAGATCCCCGGGAGGAGTGAAAAGCTACCCACTCAGTTATTCTGGCCTACAGAATTCCATGGGGTCACAAAGAGTTGGACGCAACTGAGTGACTTTCACTTTCACCAGGGCTTGCTACCTTTTTCGCTGAAACTTCTACTGCTGCTGCTGCTAAGTCGCTTCAGTCGTGTCTGACTCTGTGCGACCCCATAGACGGCAGCCCACCAGGCTCCCCCGTCCTTGGGATTCTCCAGGCAAGAAAACTGGAGTGGGTTGCTATTTCCTTCTCCAACGCATGAAAGTGAAAAGTGAAAGTGAAGATGCTCAGTCGTGTCTGACTCTTAGCAACCCCATGGACTGCAGCCCACCAGGCTCCTCCAACCATGGGATTTTCCAGGCAAGAGTACTGGAGTGAGTTGCCAAAACTACTACAGTTGCCCCTAAATTGGTTTCCTTGTTCCCCAAAATAACATTTCCACACTGAAAGTATTCACCAAAGAGCTCTTTGTGTAAAAATCTTTGCCCCACCTCCTCCCCTCCAATTTCTACAAGGTCCCCACAGTTTCCTTCACGAGATCTTTCATGACCTGGCACCAGTATGGCTCTCTAGACTCAAAAATTACTACTTTATTAAGTGAATCCTTCCTTCCAGGTATGCAGCAGTACTTTAAATCCTAGGTTAAGCCATTCTCATTTACGATTCCCATCATATTATGTAGATTTTTCTCCCTAGGATGTCTATCTCTTCCCTCTTTGCAAAGCTATATCATCTACTTGTATTCACAAAAAAGCTCAAAAACCATCTCTACCAGAACCACCCCCCACCTTCCCACAAACCACAGTCAATAGTCACGGCTTTCCCTCAAGAGTTCTCACAGTTATCTCGCCTATGAATTTTCATTGCACCTTTTCTTGAATTTGAAACAGCATGCATGTATCATAGTTTTTGTTGACTTACTCCTTTGTTTCTAATAACCAGACTGTGAGCGATCTGAGTTCAGAAACTCTATCTTAGTTATTATATTCTCAGTGGCTTTCACTGTGTCTGGCGACAGTGTCTGCTGAATGCTAGAACTAAAATCACAAGTACTGCTTGCTTTGAGCATGATGATCACAGCCGTGTTCAGGTTCTAAACTCTCCAGGGCTCTTTAATTTCTTTGGATTGGAACACTATCAAGGCTGCTGGTCCTCTCCCCACGTCTCCTTGGCCTCACTACTACAATGTACTAATGGCCCTACTTCCAGCTGCTGTGGCTTTGCTCTGGTGGCAGAAGTCTCTCTCCCCCACCAGTGATCACACAGGTAGGCAAAAGGTGTCAGAGGATGAACCTCTCCCATTCCAATGCAGCGGCCCTCAATCAATGACTTATAAGACTTGGTATGCAAACAATCTAATTCCCTCACTCCTTGTATAGGACACCTCAGGGGTGGCAATTTTACACTGACTCCCAGGCTCCCCAGTAAGATTAAGTTTCACTCACCCACAGTGTTGACTGGCTGGATACTGTATCTTTCGTTGGATAACTTTCTATACCTGACTGACTTCCCTACCCTCCAAATTTTGTTTCCAGGAATCATCTGCAAATAAATTATGTACTAGAATCCTACTGTCAGAATCTGTCTCTAGGGGAACTAAGTAAGACAGTATCTGATATTAATTTTTTTTTAAGTTTTAAAACTTATTTTTTTTAAATAAATTTTTTAAACGTATTTTAAAATACGTTTAAAAAACTAATTTTTAAGTTAAAAAACAGTTATATAACTCTATGAAGCAGAAATTGATATTGTCCTTATTATACATATGCGGAAACCGAGGAATAGACAGGTTAAACTTCCCTTAAGTTCAGAGCATCCCTTTGAAGGGGTAGTCTGTCTTAAGGGGTTGGTGGGCTCTTTCCTTACCTGCTCAGTTCTTTTGGTGGTCCTTGGAGCATGCCTCAGATTGTAAAGAACCCACCTACAATGCAGGAAACCTGGGTTCCATCCTTGGGTGGGGAAGATGCCCTGGAGAAGAGAACGGGAACCCACTCCAGTGTTCTTGCCTGGAAAATTCTATGGACAGAGGAGCCTGGTGGGCTACAGTCGCAAAGAGTCACATTCGGCTGAGTGACTAACACTTGAGCATCTTTAATTAAAAAGTTCACACATCAGGTACTGATGATGCCCTCTGTCTAAAAGGGTGACCCGTGGAAAGGTCATAGCCCAGCACCTAAAATGGCTGAGCAAGCGACGCATTCGAGTTGGAAGCTAAATTCTCTCCTTAAGAGAACAATAGGGCCAAACACAAACATCACCCAAGAGAGTTGGCAGGAACAATATTGCCATCACAGTGATCATCCAGCATCTGAGTGAGTAATCCATAAAAACTAGAGAGCAGTCCAATATAACACTCAAGGCAGAATATTATTTCCATAGATTGCTTAATGAAGACCATTCAAAGTAGAAAGGCATGTAAGAGAGAGAAATGTAACTACAACATGAAGGATGGGAAGGAGAACTTATTAAAATGTTCAGCTTCCTAAGCAAGCAAAGCTACACCAAGTATTCAAAAAAATAAGCCAAGATTAAAATAAGATAATGCGCAATGCTTGTGCAAATTTAGTAATATAGGCAATTGGCATAATGTCGGTGGGAGTATAAATTTGTAGAACATATTTGAAAATTAATTCAGCCTTTTATAATAGAAGTCTTAATATAGACCCTATAATTTGATGCAGTAATTTTTAAAATAGTCCCTAACCTTTAATCCAGTATCTTTCTTTCCTTACAGATTTACCTTAAGAATATATATAAAACACCCACATATACATACAATAAAAATGCACCCTGAAAATCGCCACAGTGTTATTTATAATGACCAATTAAGAAGAAATCACCTAAATGCCAACCAAAAAAAAAAAAAAAAAAAAAAAAAAAAAATCGGACATGACTGAGCAA
>SJYA01003019.1:587080-614005 GCA_006410615.1 Neotragus moschatus | reverse complement strand
TCCAATGCAGCGGCCCTCAATCAATGACTTATAAGACTTGGTATGCAAACAATCTAATTCCCTCACTCCTTGTATAGGACACCTCAGGGGTGGCAATTTTACACTGACTCCCAGGCTCCCCAGTAAGATTAAGTTTCATTCACCCACAGTGTTGACTGGCTGGATACTGTATCTTTTGTTGGATAACTTTCTATACCTGACTGACTTCCCTACCCTCCAAATTTTGTTTCCAGGAATCATCTGCAAATAAATTATGTACTAGAATCCTACTGTCAGAATCTGTCTCTAGGGGAACTAAGTAAGACAGTATCTGATATTAATTTTTTTTTAAAGTTTTAAAACTTATTTTTTTTAAATAAATTTTTTCAACGTATTTTAAAATACGTTTAAAAAACTAATTTTTAAGTTAAAAAACAGTTATATAACTCTATGAAGCAGAAATTGATATTGTCCTTATTATACATATGCGGAAACCGAGGAATAGACAGGTTAAACTTCCCTTAAGTTCAGAGCATCCCTTTGAAGGGGTAGTCTGTCTTAAGGGGTTGGTGGGCTCTTTCCTTACCTGCTCAGTTCTTTTGGTGGTCCTTGGAGCATGCCTCAGATTGTAAAGAACCCACCTACAATGCAGGAAACCTGGGTTCCATCCTTGGGTGGGGAAGATGCCCTGGAGAAGAGAACGGGAACCCACTCCAGTGTTCTTGCCTGGAAAATTCTATGGACAGAGGAGCCTGGTGGGCTACAGTCGCAAAGAGTCACATTCGGCTGAGTGACTAACACTTGAGCATCTTTAATTAAAAAGTTCACACATCAGGTGCTGATGATGCCCTCTGTCTAAAAGGGTGACCCATGGAAAGGTCATAGCCCAGCACCTAAAATGGCTGAGCAAGCGACGCATTCGAGTTGGAAGCTAAATTCTCTCCTTAAGAGAACAATAGGGCCAAACACAAACATCACCCAAGAGAGTTGGCAGGAACAATATTGCCATCACAGTGATCATCCAGCATCTGAGTGAGTAATCCATAAAAACTAGAGAGCAGTCCAATATAACACTCAAGGCAGAATATTATTTCCATAGATTGCTTAATGAAGACCATTCAAAGTAGAAAGGCATGTAAGAGAGAGAAATGTAACTACAACATGAAGGATGGGAAGGAGAACTTATTAAAATGTTCAGCTTCCTAAGCAAGCAAAGCTACACCAAGTATTCAAAAAAATAAGCCAAGATTAAAATAAGATAATGCGCAATGCTTGTGCAAATTTAGTAATATAGGCAATTGGCATAATGTCGGTGGGAGTATAAATTTGTAGAACATATTTGAAAATTAATTCAGCCTTTTATAATAGAAGTCTTAATATAGACCCTATAATTTGATGCAGTAATTTTTAAAATAGTCCCTAACCTTTAATCCAGTATCTTTCTTTCCTTACAGATTTACCTTAAGAATATATATAAAACACCCACATATACATACAATAAAAATGCACCCTGAAAATCGCCACAGTGTTATTTATAATGACCAATTAAGAAGAAATCACCTAAATGCCAACCAAAAAAAAAAAAAAAAAAAAGAAAAAATACTAATCAATCATATGTTACAATATTTAGGGTAAACATTAAAATGTGAGGTTTTGAAAACAAAGACTGACATGAAAAATAATACATAAAATTAAAAAGATGTAGGTTTTATGGTTTTATATATCATATGGACTTACTTTTTAATGCTAGTAAACCTAGAAAAAAGACAGAAGGAAAATAGTGAGTGATTCATAAGTATTACAATTGGTAATGGGATAATGAGTCACATATTTTTATTATTTACATGTTCAAATTTTCCAAACTTTCTGTAATATACACACATAATTTTTATGTTTATGTGAAGTTATTTAAAAATATTGATTGGGTATGCCTGGGAAGTGGGTGGTTATTCCTGCCTAATGAGATCCCAAGCACTGAATCAAGAATAAATCTTAAGCAAGTGAAATAAAAATACAAATTTATAGGACACTCCTTTTGTCTAGTTAATCCTCCAGATCTGGGTGCATGCCCCTTTCCTCTTTCATATTTGCAGTCATAACATTCACCATTGAAGAGTCTTGTGGCTATTGGGCATGTGCTAATTCTAAGCATTCATGGACCCCTTTAGAGGCCTTTATTTCTGCAATTTCAATTAGGGTGGCGACTGTCAAGAATAAGAAGCAGCAAAGCCATGCCTATACAGCTGGTAAGGAACTGCTTCCCTGCATTGAGAAAAATGAGATTCACTGAGTCCTGGCTGTTTCTTGCCATCTCCAAGAGTTGCAACAGAATAACTCTTTTTAAAAAACTGTATATATACACTAACCAAGACAACCCTGTTGTGATTTGGCTCTGCGTTGACTTCCCACATCATCGTTTCTTAATAATTTTGCCTAAAATTCTCTAAATTAATGAACAGTGTTTATTTTGTAAGATCAAACTGACTCAGCAGGACTTTGTCAGAGACAAGGAAGAGTAAAGATTTTGATGGGAAACCAACTATACTAAATGCATTTTTAATTACCTTTAAATTACATTAATAACAACATTCTCAGTGGGACAAATAAATCAAATCCTACTTACTATGAGATTTCTCATTAGCTTGGGAAAAGGCTTCCTTTCTTCATTTGTTTGATTTTGTTTCAGAACTGGACTAGATATGTCCAATTCTAAGAATTTATATCCATGGCTAAACACATAGGGATAGATAGTTTCATTTTCCTGTTTACTACCTTGGCTTTGCATCATTGCTGTTAACGTAATAATTAAGAAAAATCACCCTTCTTTCCCCAACCCTGACTCAGAGTCTAGAAATCAAGTCTCAGCTCTAAGAGAACAAAGAATCTTTTGGTTTAGAGAAAAGTTAATTGACATTGCCTAGTTCATGTATTTGCTACTAGAATCATGGATGTTATCCAACTCCTTCAAACTTCTCTGGAATAATTCCAATAGCTGACACCAGGGAAATTCCCCAATCAGTAGAGATATAGCTCTGCTTAGTCCCACCTGTATCATAGGTAGTCACAAACTTTTTCAATCAAGATTTGCATCAATTTAAAATTTGAATTTGGTCTCAACATTCACTCTAATATTTTCTAATAACCCATGGTGGAAATAACCTGAAAAAAATACATATGTAACTGAATTATTTTGTTGCACACCTGAAATTAACATGATATTATAAATCAAATTAAAAATTCGATGCTTCAATGAAAAAACAGTAACTTTTATTTGGTGGTTTTTGTGTGCATGGCATATGTTTAGGTATATGGAAAATTCTTAAAGAGATGGGAATACCAGACCACCATACCTGTCTCCTGAGAAACCTGTATACATGTCAAGAAGCAACAGTTAGAACCGGACATGGGACAATGGACTGGATCAAAATTGGGAAAGCAGTACATCAAGGCTGTATACTGTCACCTTGCTTATTTAACTTCTATAGAGTACATCATGGGAAATGCCTACTTAGGATCACAAGCTGGAATCAAGATTGCTGGGAGAAATATCAACAATCTCAGATATGCAGACGACACCACTCTAATGGTAGAAAGCAAAGAGGAACTCAAGAGCCAACTGATGAGAGTGAAAGAGGAGAGAGAAAAAATTGGCTTAAAATTCAGCATTCAAAAAACTAAGATCATGGCATCTAGCCCCATCACTTCATGGCAAATATATAGGGAAAAAGTGGAAACTGACAGATTTTATTTTCTTGGGCTCCAAAATCAGATGGTGACTGTAGCCACGAAATTAAAAGACACTTGCTCCTGGGAAGAAAAACTATGCAAACTGAAGCAGTGTATTAAAAAAGCAAAGACATCACTTTGCCAACAAAGGTCCATATAGTCAAAGCTGTTTCCTTTTTTTAGCAATCAGGTACAGATGTGAGAGTTGCACCATAAAGAAGGCTAAGTGCCAAAGAACTGATGCTTTCAAGTTGTGTTTCCGGAGAAGACTATTGAGAGTCCCTTGAAGAGCAAGGAAAACAAACCGGCCAATCCTAAGGGAAATCAGTCTTGAATATTCACTGGAAGGGCTGATGCTGAAGCTTCAATACTTTGGCCACCTTATGCAAAGAGCTGACTCACTGGAAAATACTCTGATGCTGGGAAAGATTGAGAGCAGGAAGAGAAAGGGGAGACAGAGGATGAGATGGTTGGATGGCATCACTGACTCAATGGACATGGATTTGAGCAAACTGGAGGAGATGGTGAAGGACAGAGAAGGCTGGCATGCTTAATATGGTCGTGGAATTGCAAAGAGTCAGACATGACTTAATAACTGAATAATATCAAGACATGTAAGAACCAGACAGCCTCTAGAAGCTTAGAGGAAAGGGTATCCATATGTCAACAGGAAGATGAAAAGTACAAAGTGCCAACAGAAGAATGCATTAAAGATACACATGGTTGAAAGTGAAAATGTTAGTCACTCAGTCATGTCTCACTCTTTGTGACCTCATGGACTATAGCCTACCAGGCTCCTCTGTCCATGGAATTCTCCAGGCAAGAATACTGGAGTGGAGCCATTTCCTTCTCCAGAAGGGTCTTCCCAACCCAGGGTTGAACTCAAGTCTCCTGCACTGCAGGCAGATTCTTTACTGTCTGAGCCACCAGGGAAGCTCAGGGTGAGTGGTAAGAAAAATTACATCCCTGAGCTGGTGGAGAGCGGAGGGCACATACCTTGGGTACTTACACTGAGACTTGAAATAGGTCATTTACTGTTCTTGACATAACTTTGGGATTCTAATGGCATCCAGATCTTCCTTCCCTTCCTTGGAAAAACCCATGAAGTCAGAGAAAGATGAACAGCCTTAGAAGTAGGAAAGTAAAGTTACTGCTAAACCTGGCCAAGTTTGGAGAAATCCTACCCAAGTTTCCCATAAATGGGAGATGGGTCTATGTGATGGATCCCTGTAGGTCAACCTGTATTTAGATATCTGATCTAGAATAAGAAGGAAAGCCAGGATCCATGACTTTTTACTGAGCCACATCATTTGTTAAGTTCAAGAAGTAAAATTAAACAAATTATTAAATAAAAGTAGTATTAGCATAAGAAATCAGAAACATTTTCCCAAAAGGATTACTGAGTGAAAGAGCAAATAAAAATGTCAATTAGAGACTAATTAGAAAATAATGAAAATGCAAATACTACTATCAAAAGATGTGATATAACAGCTTAACTAAGCAAATGTTTAAACTCAAAATGTTTTAATAATTGAAGTGAAAGTAAAAATATACATTTATTAAATCTAATAAGGTAGAAAAATAACCACAATACTTATAAAAGCAGAAAGAAGAAAATAATTTAAAAAAATAAAGACAAAAGAAAGAAGAGAAAAAAGAAAAAGATGAAAATTGTTCAATAAATTGTTCAGGAGTTGCTTCTTAGGGAAACATTAATGTGAGCTTTAATCTATGAATCTGGTGATTTTATTATGAGAAAAATAAAATTAGAGAAGGAAAAAAATACATAGTGTTTAAACAATATATAAAGCCCTCTATTCAATTTGACAGCAGAATGTTTGAAAGCCTAGGACAAATACATTTTTTNAAAAAAAAATAAAGACAAAAGAAAGAAGAGAAAAAAGAAAAAGATGAAAATTGTTCAATAAATTGTTCAGGAGTTGCTTCTTAGGGAAACATTAATGTGAGCTTTAATCTATGAATCTGGTGATTTTATTATGAGAAAAATAAAATTAGAGAAGGAAAAAAATACATAGTGTTTAAACAATATATAAAGCCCTCTATTCAATTTGACAGCAGAATGTTTGAAAGCCTAGGACAAATACATTTTTTAAAAAATAAATATAATCAAAATGTAATAAAGAAAAATCTTAAAACCTTATCAGAAATGTGGGTCAAGATTATTAAAAGTTAACAAACTATTAGTCCTTCTTCCCTATCTCCTCTCTCCCTTAAAAGGTTATGGTTTAAGGATAATTTGCAAATTATTTAAAAATATGCTATTTTCACTCCAAGTAATTTTATAACTGAAATGGTCAGTTATCAAGAAGAATGGAAGAAAGAATAAATAAGCCTAGTATTTCAGGACTCTGGTTTTCTAACCTTTCATTGTGTAACTGGTCAAATTACTTCACTTCTCTGATTCTCACTTTTTCCCTCTGTAATATAAGTGTCAAAGCATGTACAGGTCGAAAGACTAAATTGTATCAAAAGTCAGCCAAGTCTATATCAGTTCTGGAAATACTGAATTTTGGAGTTAGGAAGCTCTAGAATGTGTTAAAGCCATCTCGGTTCACTATCAGACCTTTCCGTAATCCGCACTATCTGCACTCTGCAGTATCTCTCATGTATCCCCAAGTCAATTTCTATCCTCTTAAAACCCCAGTCTCAACTATCTCATATCAACACTTTTCCCTCCTTCTGGGAAACAGTTAGGTTCAACAACTGTAAGTTATAACAATAGGTGAGTCTAGTTTAAATACAAACCAGAAATTCAATGTTCTGCTTGAGCCCCAAAGTAACTCCAATTAACAGAGTGCGGTGTCCTGCTATAACTCGCTGGGGAAGGGGCGGAACCTAACAGAGGGATGTGCTAAGTGACCAACTTGCTATAATAGAAAAGAATCGGCCTCCAGACACTATGAAGTTTATATAGACCCCAAATGCTACTTCTCCATGCTCTTATTTCCAAGCCAGCAGACGGACAAAGACTGAGAAGGAATGGTAGTAACCACTTCTGTCAGGTGTATAGGGAAACTCGGAGAACTTTCTGTAGGTGTACATTCATTGCAACAATTTCACAGAGCAATCGTTCACACCATTTTGAGTGAAAATGTATAATATTTCCTCATTATTTCCCAGCAGTGAAACTGCCAGGTCAGAGGATGTTTTCCTGGTATTACACACAACAGTAACACATCAGAAGGAATCTAATATCCAATGATGATGATGTTGGTATAAGTATTGCTTGATATACCCATTAAATAAGTATCACAGAATATTAAAGTAATGAGGTAGATTGATTTTTCGGGACATGGAAATGTGATTAGTATATACTGATCTGAGAAAAAATAAAGGCTATAGATCAAATGTATTATGATTAAACTCTATTTGTGTCTACACACATAGAAATAAAGAAGAATATATATACACATAATAAAAGTACTTAACTGAGGGTGCTGGGATTATAGTGGATTGCACATGTTTTTAATTTTCTAATATTTAAAAAGTAAATGTTACTCTGATAATCTGAATAGTGATAAAGGTATACCCATTTGCTAAAAACAAAATAATGGCATTATAAATAAAGTCAAAAAAGATTATGCTACATATATAAACTCTACCCACACTGTAAGGACAGTCCTGCTTCCGAATCTCCCAGGAAAGCTGAACTAGACACAGATCATTACTGTTCCCCTGAAAGCTTGAATGCACCCATCGTTTGACTCTCAGCATATGCTGCTTTGAGTTCCTACTGAACCACTTTCTGTAGCTGTAGGTCTCCCTTTCATGGTCAGCAACCCATGATTTATACATATGTACTTATATGTCTCTCTGTGTATTTGTACCTCTACCCTCCCGCCTCCACATCCAGCATGACAGTTTACACACACGCACACACACACACGCGTGCGCACACACACACACACACACACACACACAGTCACATTCAAGTATTTGCATTCTCTCCAATATTATCAGCTAAACAGTTTTGCGGATTATTATCTGCAGTCATATGCCAGGGCCCCTTGTAGTAACTTCCCAGTAGTCTTAGAAATGGCTAATAAATAGGATAGGTATTTTTAACCATTCAGGTGTACTAAGACATTTCGCAGACACACAATTATGGAGGATTTAGCTGTTAAATCTGAAGCTAACATAACTTATCTGTCAATAATGAGGGCTTCCAGGAGCCCTTGGCATGGATCCTCTTTTATTTCAACGACCAATTTTGCCCCTTCTCTGGGCTGGTGTGGATAACATGGAGAGTGCATCCCTGCTTCAGCTGCACAGCTGATGAACTTCACTGTGTGGGTGAGGGTCCCCTCCAAGGCCCAGCCACAGCACACCATGAACACGGAAGGGAACTCACAACACAACTGCTCCCTTTGCGGTAATGGAAGCCACCCTAGATAGACAGGCTGCATGCGCCACTTCCCTAGTCAGCCCCCAGGTGGTTCACTGATGACCTCAAGAACCATCTCAGCATCTAGGGAGGCCTATAAAGACTGCTCTGGATCTTCAGGCTCTACCACCCAAGCCTGTCCTGCCATTTTTCAACATTTCATTCTTTTTTATTTTTTTTTTTNCTTAGCAGCACCAGCAGCAGCAGCAGCATGTACTTAATATGGCTAAATCCTCTAAGTCACAATAATTAAACAAGAAACTAAAGAAAATCAAGCAAAATACAATAGTAACCACTGACAGTCAGCCAGCACACTTTTTCTCATTAGATGATCTTTTTACTGCCTGCAGAGATCTTGTTATAGATTCTGGTCCTCACCCTGACCCACAAGAATCAGAGTCTCTGATTTGAATTTGCATTTCAACAGGCTCCCCAGAGCATCGAAGTCCACAAAAGCTTAGGACCACTGCTCTCCATGTGATTATATTAATTAAAGAGCCGTTGCATACTTTTTTTGGTGAGGGGGGGGCAATGTAATCCTTTTTTTCTTTTCTTTTCTTTCTTTCTTTTTTTTTTTTTTTTTGCGGCAGGGGCTGGGGAAGGAAGGAGTCTCTACTCTGGTTGCACAAGAAAAACCAAACTATATGAGCTTTAAAAATACATACCTGAGTTCCAGCCAGGCATCCAGGTATAGGACCTGCATTAATGAATTTTTTCTAAAGCTTTATATAGGATTTTGATAGGCTGTGAACCTCTGTTATAAAGGCAATGCTACTAGAAAAAAAAAAGAAAAGAAAAAATATGCAGGAGCTGTATTTCAAAAGTATCTTTCCTTTGGTCAGGTGTCATTACCAAAACTAATTCCTCTATACCAATTCTCTTTAGAATGAGAAAAAAAAAGTCTCCTTCCTGTCAATTTGCCTTCTGCACAGAAAGGAACACAGATTTACAAAGTATTTAAAGCAGTGGGCAGTCTGACCGTTCATTATTCAACACGGGAACCAAAGGCTCCCCAGGCATTATTAAACAAATTGATGAACACTGCGGCTGGATTTAGAGGGAAGAAAAATGCTGCTGGAACTGAAACACAATGATTCTTCATCTAAATGTCTTGTGAGTAAAGACTCAGGAACTGACTTCATGGAGTTTCATGTAGCTAGTGACAGTATTTACATCTCAAAAGCCCACTTCTGCCTTCTCTGTGATTTCAGACACTGGAGATTTGGAAAATGAGCACAGGGTGAAATGCAACTTAATTCTCTCCATCGAGGAGAGACAGGTTTCATAGCTCACCCTGTTGGGTGGTGTGCCTGGTGAGGCAGTCATTACGGCCTGAACAAATGGAAACCAAAGCCGATTACTACTTTCACCGCCTGGTTTGCTTTTGGACTTTGAGGCATGGGAGATGGAGTGCCAGCCTGGCCTGAGTTCATGACTTAACACAGAAGGATAATTTTTCCTGTAAATCCTGAAGGTAGGGTGAAGCCCCCAGAGCAAGCCACACTATTACCACTCAGCAGGGTGACTCCTGGAAGTAGATTTGAGGGACAGAAGCCTAAGCAATGTCCTTGTGGTAAACGCACATTCTTATAGGTGACAAAGGGAAAAATAAGAGCCAGCTGTCAGTCAAAGAAAAAAGGAAATACAGGTTGAACCCTTGCACTGCTTCTAAGTTCCCCTCACCAAACTAACCACTCCCACAAACAGCCAATCAAGAGGAAGACAGCCATGATTTTCCATCTCTCCCAGATCTGTGATTGGCTTCAGAACACTGTCATCAATCATCCTAACAAGCACTTAAACAGTAAATCAAGGGCTATTAAAACACTTCTGACATTGAGCTTGCTTCCTCCAGCAAATCATAAATGCCCTGAATTTACAAAATTTGCTGAGGGTAGAGAGAAGAAGTTGCTGGGTTTTAAAAACATATTTATTAGCTTGTTTCTTGTACTGGGTTTTCCTCTTCTCTTCCCTCTGAAATAGTGATAAACTAAAATTGTTGAATGTCATAACGGACTGCTAAATTTGTGGTTAGGGTTCATATCATATCATCATCTGAGCTTTTCTGGATTTCAGTGGGGTGGTTTATAACTGTTTATAACAAGCCAAAAAACATGTTCTCCTTTACTAAAGGGTCCCAGGACTGTTTGATCAACATCTATATTCAAAATTCAAGGTAGTGAAATAATGTTGCAGGTCACTCCCTTCACAGTCAAAATCCTGGGGGACAAAGCCAAATATAACTGTGAAATAGACTGAGTTGGATGGTATTCACACATTGTCACTAACAAGTGGGGCAAACCTGGATAAGTCATTTATCCCCTCCAGACTTCCATTTGCTCAACAGTAAACAGGCATGTATGGATGTGAGTGTTGGACTGTGAAGAAAGCTGAGCGCCAAAGAACTGATGCTTTTGAACTGTGGTGTTGGAAAAGACTCTTGAGAGTCCCTTGGACTGCAAGGAGGTCCAATCGGTCCATCCTAAAGGAGATCAGTCCTGGGTGTTCATTGGAAGGACTGATGCTAAAGCTGAAACTCCAATACTTTGGCCACCTCATGCGAAGAGTTGACTCATTGGAAAAGATCCTGATCTTGGGAGGGATTGGGGGCAGGAGGAGAAGGGGATGACAGAGGATGAGATGGCTGGATGGCATCATCAACTTGATGGACATGAGTTTGAGTAAACTCCAGGAGTTGGTGATGGACAGGGAGGCCTGGCATGCTGTAATTCATGGGGTCGCAAAGAGTTGAACACGACTGAGCGACTGGACTGAACTGAACTGAACTGAACTGGACAGGCATGATTCATCTAGGTAACTCTGAAGATCCCTTTCCAAAATAAACTATCATTCAATCAGCTCATTAGACAGCAAAGTATTAATCAGCTACTTCAGGGCTTATATGAATGGCTAATGTGAGACTCCCCAATGTCCCTCTCTCAAAATTATGTGCCCTGGAAGTGTCCCCCTCTTTGCCCTGGCAAATCTGGTTCCTTATCCTTCACTTTCTTTCTCCCCTCAACACACGCTCAACATTGATTTTTTATTTAAACTCTCTTGGCTCCCTGCTTAGTTTCAAGTTAGCAGCACTTTCAGCTGGCGGGGCTGGGATGCACCAATTTTTAAGTCTACAGATTAACAAAAATGGAACTGTGATGGGGGCAATGTGCCAGCTGCTACTGAAGAGTATCACCTTTTAGTTTAGCAGGAGCATAGTTGTTGCTTATCAGCAGCAGAAACTCTGCATTTGATAATTCCCCTAGATGTCTCAAACATACCTCAAAATCAGCTTTTCTAAAATTGAGCTTGTGATCTTCTTCCCCCAAATGGGTCCTATTTCAGAGATTCCTCTCTGGGTGAACAGTATCATCATCTACCCTGCTGTCAGGCAAGACATCTAGCCTTTATCCTTGACTCTCCCATCATTTTTATCCTTAACTCCCCTATTTATTTTTCTTTTACTGGTTTATCCCAATCCTTGCCATTTACTCCCTGAGCATTTCTTGAATATGAACAAACTAGTGCATTCCCATCAATATGAACTTAACCTATGCACTATCCCTCTCCTGAGTTTCTGCACTATTTTCCTACATGATTTGACAGTATTTTCTCTTGGATCTTCCAAAGTGCATATTTGCCCCTTTCTCCGCACCTTCCTATCCCAACTCTACTTGCTCTCCCTTCCTCCTCCTTCCTACTCTTGGCTACTAGTGTGGTCACATTTCACACCCTACTTCCCACGATCCCTCTCCATCCCAGTAACACTGGAGTTCCTTCCCTTCTTTCTTGCATGGTTCCTCCCTCTGCAGAAGTCTTTGCACCTTTCCTTTTCACCCCACTTCACGTGGACAATTTCTACTTGCCTCTTGCTCAACATTTTCTCTGAAAAGTCTGCCCTGTCACTACTCTCCATAGAGACTCCTCTAACCATAGGTTCAGTTCAGTTCAGTTCAGTTGCTCAGTCGTGTCCCACTCTTTGTGACCCCATGAACTGCAGCCACCAGGCCTCCCTGTCCATCACCAGCTCCCAGAGTCCACCCAAACCCATGTTCATTGGGTCGGTGATGCCATCCAACCATCTCATCCTCTGTCATCCCCTCTCCCTCTGCCCTCAATCTTTCCCAGCATCAGGGTCTTTTCCAATGAGTCAGCTCTTGGCATCAAGTGGCCAAAGTACTGGAGTTTCAGCTTCAACATCAGTCCTTCCAATGAACACTCAGGACTGATCTCCTTTAGGATGGACTGGTTGGATCTCCTTGCTGTTCAAGGGACTCTCAAGAGTCTTCTCCAACAACACAGTTCAAAAGCATCAATTCTTTGGTGCTCAGCTTTCTTCACAGTCCAAATCTCACATCCATACATGACCACTGGAAAAACCACAGCCTTAACTAGATGGACCTTTGTTGACAAAGTAATGTCTCTGCTTTTTAATATGCTGTCTAGGTTTGTCATAACTTTTCTTCCAAGTAGTAAGTATCTTTTAATATCATGGCTGCAATCATAGGTTCTTATAAGGACAAATATTCATTCCTCTCAGCACTTAACTCGACATGAATACTTATTTTTGTTTTTATTTCAGTGGTGACTCTCCCACTAAACTATAACCTTCCTGAAAGCTGAAATCATTTCTGATTTTGCTCACCAGTATGCTCCCAGGGTCTAGTATGTCAAAAGCACTCAAACGTATTTATTGAGTGAATGAAGTGGATGGTTGATGATAGCAGTTAAGTTTTATTTTTTTCCATAGCACCATTGGCCATTCCAGGTCCAAGCCCTTGCTTTTAGTATGTGATTTTTTCTTGCCTAGAGATCTCTTAACACCAAGTTGCTTGCACCAATACCTTTAAAAAAAAAAGGACCTACTTTTCAAAAAAAAATTTTTTTTTGATCACTCATATGCAGTGTCACAATAGAAAGGGCCCATTTTAAAAGCATGCTGCTAAAAACCAATGTTTATGACTCCCTTGTCTTATTTCAGCCCAACTTGTCCAGATTTTTCCATTTCCCTTTTTAAAAAATGAGACGTACTTAACGTCTCTCTCCAAATTGTTGCTGTGCAACCCCAGCCAACTTCCTATGCCTTCCTCCAGATATTCCCTGGTGACTTTTATCTCTATTCATTTCTCCCTTTTCCGAATTCTTACCAGGTTTATTAGCTCGGCTATACTGAATCTATATACACAGACACACCTCCACACACACACACAAATCACTCAAAATCAAACATGTTTCCCCTCCCTCAGAGCCTGAGGCACATGCCGGCCTCTCTCTGCTTATCTTTCTCCTTTGCTTTCTCAGCTTAAATATCCTGTTCTCAGAGAGGTTTGCCCTGAGCACCAAATCTAAAGAAATTCTTCCCGTCATTCTTTCTCGAGGCAACAGTGATTTTTCCCTGCCAAATATGATTTCTCCCATTACACAGTGAATTTTGTGTGTCTTCTCTTTAACGGGTGCCCTACTCAGTAAATACTAAAGCTCTTGAAAAAAGGTCCTAGCACAACTACAAACCATCTAAAATCTTTCAGAGTCCCTGGCACATTGTAAGTGCTTAGCAAATATTTCTGGATGTGGAATTATTTCACCTAATGGATGGTGTATTGTTCCAGCCTCTGGATTAGGGCTCTAAATCACTCAAGGTCTGAAATCATGTGCCTCACTTGTTTTGTATCCCTCATAGTTAGGTGCGGCCAGGCTTTGTCAGCTCTGGCCCTATAGACATTCGGGTCCATTAATTCTTTGTTAAACACTATAGTCACATCCCTGGCCTCCACCCACCAGATGCTGGTAGCAAACACCCACCCTCAGTTGTAACAACCAAAAATGTGCCCAGATATTGTTAAATATCCTTGAGAGCAAAATCCACCCCTAGAACCCTGCTGAGAATCACTGGATTAAATACTTAATTTGATCAATATTGATTAACAGATGGCAAACTGGCTTCACCTCTGGGATCTGCAGAGTCCCTCAATATCTTGGTGGAATTACTTCAATATAGCCAAGGAACAGAACAAGTACCTATGAGCAGTGCACACTTCAAGTGGTAGAAACTGAAGCCAACTTGGCCAGGAGCCTATGCAACTTCTGCCTTAGTAATTGTTTGCTCAATAGCTGCAACTCACTGGAACATCCTTGGAACACTAGGTGAATTTATATCTTGTTTTCTGTTCCCTGAACTCACCAATTAAGTTCTCATCATTGTAACTATTTTTTTTTTTTTTAATCTTCCAGTCTGCTACATCCTCCTGAGGGGTAAGAATATGCACCTGTTTCATTGTGCTGCCTTCTGCAATACACGAGAGGACATGAGCAGAGTGGCTCCTTAATAAAGAATTTCTGGTGAACTTTGCCATTTGCTCTGCACATACATTTTTTTAAATCAAACAGTGAAAGACACATACAGAGAGAGAGAGAGAGAGATGGAAGATGAACTGAGTAGTGTAATGGTCTAAAATTGTGACGGGACTGAAAAACAAGTAATTATCTCCTTACCATAAGTTTTGACATCTGGGCTCAGAGGCAGAGAGAGGAAGAGACAAGGCTGGAAAAAACTTCAATTCTTATTTTTAGTGGTAGTTAAGAAGAACTAGCAGGAACTTTCATAATGAATGGCTTGAAAGCTGTATAATACAGGATGCATCTTAATGTCCTCTATAATACTTATCACTTAAAACATCTCTTTACAAAGAGGGAATGAATGATGTCAATGTTCTTGTCATTGGAAAATGTAATGCTTGTTGTATCTTACCCATTAGATGATACTATACTAATGGCAGAAAGTGGAAAGGAACTAAAGATCCTCTTAATGCAGATGAAAGAGTAGAGTGAGAAAAAGCAGGGTTAAAATTCAACATTCAAAAAATGAAGATCGTAGTACCCGGTCCTATCACTTCTTGGCAAATTTTATTTTCTTGAACTCCAGTATCACTGTGAATGGTGACTGCAGCCATGAAATTAAAAGACACTGGATCCTTGGAAGAAAAGCTATGACAAACCTAGACAGTGCACTAAAAATCCGAGGTATCACTTTGCAGACAAAAGTCTGTATAGTTAAAGCTAGGGGTTTTCCAGTAGTCATGTATGGATGTGAGCCTTGGACCACGAAGAAGGCTTGGGGGCAAAGAACTGATGCTTTCAAATTGTGGTGCTGGAGAAGACTCTTGAGAGTCCCTTGGACAGCAAGGAGATCAAACCAGCCAATCCTAAAGGAAATCAACCCTGAATATTCACTGGAAGGACTAATGCTGAAGCTGAAGCTCCAAAACTTTGGCCACCTGATGCAAAGAGCCAACTCACTGGAAAAGATGCTGGGAAAGACTGAAGGCAGGAAGAGAAGAGGGAGACAGAGGATGAGATGGTTGGATGGCATCACTGACTTAATGGACATGAGTTTGAGCAAACTGGGAGATGGTGAAGGACAGGGAAGCCTGGTGTGCTGCAGTCCATGGGGTTGCAACGAGTTGGACAGGACTTAGCAAATGAATGACAATAAAGCGCTAGGGCAACTTATTTAAATTCCAGTCTTCTGATTTTAAATCTTACATACTTTCCACCCTGACCCCACTGTCTCTCATAGGAAGCACACCTAATCATCCTTCTGGCTCCCCATCTTCTCTTCTGCCAGTTGTGATCATTTTTCTTTCTTACTCTTGAGCACAGTCTGCCTTTGAAAAGAATATCTGCTGAGAACTCAAACCAGGAGCATGTAAGGATTCCTAGAACATATACATCACTTCATAATTGGAAACCTCAATTTAAATGCTTTGTCTGGATTATGACAGGGCTGTGTGTGACCCACAGTACCATCATCTGTGATGCAAATAAACAGGAAATTTCCTGAGCTACTTGCTTCAAGGGAGCTTAATAGTGCTACACAGTAAATGGCACAAAGCTGCACAAAAGTTGGATAGGATTTTAGCTCTCACCTCTAGCAAAACAAAAATAACAAAATTAAAAAAAAAAAAAAAAAAAACTTTTCCCCATAGATTAGGAGCAGAAGGATATGGGTGGACTGACCATATATGTCCTGGCTTGCTTAAGACAATCCCAATTATTCCTGTGGTTTCAACACAATTAGTTCCAGTGTCCCTTCTCTAAAGGGTTTCCATTTGGAAGCTAATGGCACCGTCATGCTAAATACAGTTTAGCACAATTTCACATTGTGCATGACAGGTTTAGTGTATCTTCAAGTTTAAGGTGTAATCACATTGCAAATGGTTATGCTTCATTCCCAGAGATTGTTCATGACATTAGATAGGGTTTTAGGGGGCAGGTGACAAATTCCTCCCCCCGTCTTTGGAGGCTACAATATCACTTCTCAAAAAAGGAGCTTTATACTCAGAGATTAAATTGCCAACATATTTTGGATCACAGAAAAAGCTAGAGAATTTCAGAAAAACATCTACTTCTGATGCATTGACTATGCTAAGGCCTTTGACTATGCAGATCACAACAAACTGTGGAAAAATTCTTAAAGAGATGGGAATACCAGACCACCTTACCTGCCTCCTGAGAAATCTGTATACAAGTCAAGAAGCAATAGTTAGAACTGGACATGGAGCGAAGGACTGGTTCCAAATTGGGAAACGAGTACATCAAGGCTGTATACTGTCATCCTGCTTTATTTAACTTATACCCAGAGTACATTATGCAAAATGCTGGGCTGGATGAAGCACAAGCTGGAATCAAGATTGCCTGGAGAAATATTAATGACTTCAGATATGCAGATGACACCACCCTAACGGGGTGCTGCAGTCCATGGGGTCACACAGATTCAGAAACAACTGAGTGACTGAACAACAGCAATACTCAAACCACTCTTATCCCCGTCACCACAGGGTTCTAGGGAACTAGAGGCCACTGCAGAGAGAAAACCAGATGCTAAGCATGAGCTGCAGGGGGCGGCCCAGGACCAACATCCAGGTTCATACCTGTATCTGTGTATTAAACCCTCTTCCTTTTCTCCCCCTCCAGCTCATACCTCCCACACTGAGCTCCCTGACTCCTTTCAGGTTGATGACTGTGTTGTGGAACTCTCTGAGTCATCTAACCAAGCTTCTTCAAATCTCTCCCCACTGCCTTGTTCCAGGACAGCCCTAGAGTGTGGAAGGACATGGAACAAGGGCTTTTCTTCCTCCTGTGTGGAGCCTAGCACTCTGGGCATAGCAGACAGTGAAAAATAACTCTTTCCTTGATGAGGTTTTCAGAGCCTCAGCTGGGCCCCCTATCCTGAATTCCCATGACCAGGAGGGTTACAGCTCTTGGAGACCTTCTCCCCTGAGGGTGGTTACCTAGAAGTCCAATTCCAAGGAATTCATTCCACTGTGAGGTCACCTTGTGCCTTCAGACAGGCTTGCTAAACATGACTTGAGAGGACCCCGGGACCCTGTCTCCCTCACTGTCCTTTCTAAACACCCCTGCTTCCCCAGACTCAATGCACCAAAGGACCAACACGCTATTTGACCCACCATCTTGCAGGTGGTCAGCTCTTGCCTCTCCCTCTAGACTTTACAGGCAAGGGTTGGATCCCAATTGTTCTGCCACTTTAATTGTACCAATCAAGGGTCCAGTGCCAGTCTTTTGCATTGCCAAATTTGAGGTGGGGGTATAAGCGAAGTTCTCTTGATGTCCATGCCTTCAGCACAACACCGTGGGGACAGGAAACAGCCCAGTACTCTGTCAACGCTTTCTCATGAAATTCTCTTCATCCATCTCCTCACATGCAAGTCCCACTGAGTGTTTCTCCCTCCCTGATCTTTACCAGGCTCAGCTGATGTGACAGGCATCGAACTTCTGAAATAGGGAAGATGGGATTCAGAGTATAACTGTCTCTAGATCTCTTTGTAAGGATACCCACCTTACACAGTTCTCTCACCCTCCTGACCTGTTTGCATATTCTCTACTTGCTTGAAGAGTATGAATGCCCTAAAACAGTTTCCCACAGTCATTTCCCTAGTAAACTAGTAAACAGCTAGTAAGGGTTGTAGAGGGAGGGGAGTGGGTATCTCACCCTTACCCTTGGAACCTATTGCAAAGGTACCTCAGTAGAAATTGTATACACTCAGTAGAAGCTGTAAGTACCTATAGCCCTTTGCAAGTATTAATATCAAGGGTCTGGTGTCCAGGAAGGCAAAACCACCTAAGCAGGCTGACACCCTTCCTCTGTCCATTACAAATTCAATCTGAACAATGCTTATTTCTTTCTATGTTGCCTGAATTTCCAGAAAGTCTCTCTCTAGGGCCCTACTTCCTGTAATCTAAGCACCTCACTGCCACCAGGGAAATCTAAGAAATTGCTTTCCTGTGTGCTGTATCTTACATCAAGTTGAGAAATCCCCTCTGATCTGCTGAATTTTTGAAGTTCCAGAAGTAGAAAACACTAAGAAATACATTAAAAAGGTCAAGAATCTGAAAATGCCACTTGTAAATGGACAGACTTAGTGAATAGCCAGATAAGGCAATGGCACCCCACTCCAGTACTCTTGCCTGGAAAATCCCACGGGTGGAGGAGCCTGGTGGGCTGCAGTCCATGGGGTCGCGAAGATTCGGCCCGACTGAGCGACTTCCCTTTCACTTTTCACTTTTATGCATTAGAGAAGGAAATGGCAACCCACTCCAGTGTTCTTGCCTGGAGAATCCCAGGGACAGGGGAGGCTGGTGGGCTGCCATCTATGGGGTCTCACAGAGTCAGGCAGGACTGAAGCGACTTAGCAGCAGCAGTAGCAGCAGTGAATAGCCAGGTCTCCTCAGGTGGTGAAGATTAAAGTTTGAAAAGGAATGAGAGGGATAAGCTACTTTGGGCTCTTTCATTTTGTGCCAAGAACAAAGATTTTATTTCCTTGGGGCAGGTCTCATGGGTCATGTACTCAACATGCAACCATTACTGTTCAGTAATGTAGAACCTCAACAGAGAAAGAAAGTATAGGGCTGGCTTGTGGGCTGGCTTCACTTCAACACAAAGGCTGCAGCAGGATCTACAGATCCCCAATCCCCCACTGAAATGTTTATAAGGGTAAACATACAATACAAGCAGACAAAACTGCTGATCAGAAAGTCACTGAGACCATCAAATAATAGAACTGTTCAAAGGCTTTCTGGCAAAAAAAAAAAAAAAATTAAGCACATTTTCTTAGAGGTTTAGATTCATCGCAAAAATAAGAGAAAAGTTCAGAGAGTTCCCATATGTCCTTGGCCTCCAAACACCCAGAGTCCTCTTCATCATCAACATCTGCACCAGAGTGGTAAATTGGTTATAAAGGAAGAACCAACACTGACACACCAGTATCACTGTAAACCCATAGCTCACATTAGGGTCCACCCTTGGTGCTTATTATATGGCTTTTGGCAAATGTATATAATGACATACACCAGCCATTGTCCACAAGAAAATTATAACCCACGCCTATATTCTTGCCTGGGAAATCCCATGGACAGAGGAACCTGGCAGGTGGCAGTCCATGGATCACAAAAGTGTTGGACATGACTTAGTGACTAAACAACAACTCATCATTGTAGTATCTTACAGAATAGTTTCACTGACCTAAATATACCCCCTATATTCTAACTAGTCCCCTGTTTTTCTCTCCCATGATCCTGGAAATGACT
The DNA here is from genome assembly GCA_006410615.1 of Neotragus moschatus. Lineage (NCBI taxonomy): Eukaryota > Metazoa > Chordata > Mammalia > Artiodactyla > Bovidae > Neotragus > Neotragus moschatus. The sequence continues at coordinate 594,294 of SJYA01003019.1, read as the reverse complement.
GATTCTTTTATAGCCTCCATAGTTTTAATACCTTCCAGAATGTCATACAGTTGGAACCATGAAGCCTTTTCAGATGAGCTGCTTTCACAACACGCATTTAAGGGCCCTCCATATCTTTTCATGGTACGACAGCTCATCTCTTTTCAAAAGTGACTTATAACTCATTGTCTGGTTACACCACAGTTTATTTATCCATTCACCCACAAAGGAAATCTTGTTGCATCCAAGTTTCAGCAGTTATATATGAAACTGCTATAAACATCCATGTGCAGGGTTTTTGTGCAGAAATAAAATTTCAAGTTATTTGGGAAAATAAGAAGGAACAAAATTACTGAATCATATGGCAAAATTATGTTTAGTTTTATAAAACAAAAAAATGTCAAACTGTCTCAGAAGTGGCTATGCCATTTTTTTGTACTCGCAATAGCAACGAATGAGAGTTCCTGTTACCCTACATCCTTCTGAGCATTTGGTTTTGTCAATGTTGTGGATTTTAGCCATCCTAAAAATGTGTAGTGAAATATTATTATAATTTTCAATTTCTTTATATCATATCATTATGGACATCTATTCACACGCTTATTTTCAATCTGCATACCTACTTCAGTTCATTCTTTACAGTTGAGTTTTAAGCATACTTTGTATATTTTGGATAACATCCTTATGTCAGATTGGAGAAGGCGATGGCACCCCACTCCAGTACTCTTGCCTGGAAAATCCCATGGGTGGAGGAGCCTGGTAGGCTGCAGTCCATGGGGTCGCTAAGAGTTGGACACAACTGAGTGACTTCACTTTCACTTTTCACTTTCATGCATTGGAGAAGGAAATGGTAACCCACTCCAGTGTTCTTGCCTGGAGAATCCCAGGGACGGGGGAGCCTGTGGGCTTCTGTCTATGGGGTTGCACAGAGTCGGACACGACTGAAGGGACTTAGCAGTAACAGCCTATGTCAGATGCTTTTTGCAACTATTTTCTGTCAGTCTGTGGCTTTCCATTCTTTTGCAAAGCCTTCTTAATGATTATCTACTTTTTCATTAANGAGAAGGAAATGGTAACCCACTCCAGTGTTCTTGCCTGGAGAATCCCAGGGACGGGGGAGCCTGTGGGCTTCTGTCTATGGGGTTGCACAGAGTCGGACACGACTGAAGGGACTTAGCAGTAACAGCCTATGTCAGATGCTTTTTGCAACTATTTTCTGTCAGTCTGTGGCTTTCCATTCTTTTGCAAAGCCTTCTTAATGATTATCTACTTTTTCATTAAAAATAGTTTGTTTTAATAAGATAGGCATGCTAGTGGTGTCTGATAAACTGCTCAATGATTGAAAGGAATCTTTTAGCTTACTAGATGTGATAAAACTGCCCAATCTGGTAAAAATATAAAACAAAGCCAAACAAAACCAAAACAAACAAAACTCTAACATTTGTTAATAATATAAAAATGCTACAAACCTCACTATTATATAGACATTACTTTATATTTTATAAGGACCTTGTCAGACAAGTTGACCATCATCCTCTCTTTCTATTTCTGCAAATATTAATGCTGATGTTGAGGAACCCCTGAGATACAGATGAACAGGAATCCCCATTTATTTAAAAAATGTTTTACATTTTACTACATTTTGTTTTGTTTTAGTTTTGGCATTTTGAGTTAACACAATTATAGCATGAATTCACTTTCTATTCTGAAACATCAGACAAGCAAAATGAACTATTTGTGTAACTTTCATAAATATCTAGGGTTATATTAATCTCTGTTCTGATGTCTGAAAAATGACAATTTGTTGGCTCACTTGCAAGACAGTTCAGTTTAGTTCAGTCACTCAGTCATGTCTCACTTTGTGACCCTATGAACTGCAGCCACCGGGCCTTGCTATTCATCACCAACTCCCGGAATCCACCCAAACCCATGTCCATTGAGTCAGTGATGCATCCAATCATCTCATCCTCTGTCGTCCCCTTCTCCTCCTGCCCTCAATCTTTCCCAGCATCACGGTCTTTTCAAGTGAGTCAGCTCTTCACATCAGGTGGCCAAAGTATTGGAGTTTCAGCTTCAACATCAGTCCTTCCAATGAATACCCAGGACTGATCTCCTTTAGGATGGACTGGTTGGATCTCCTCGCTGTCCAAGGGACTCTCAAGAGTCTTCTCCAACACCACACTTCAAAAGCATCAATTCTTCGGCACTCAGCTTTCTTCACAGTCCAGCTCTCACATCCATACATGGCTATTGGAAAAACCATAGCCTTGACTAGACAGATCTTTGTTGGCAAAGTAATATCTCTGCTTTTTAATATGCTGTCTAGGTTGGTCATAACTTTCCTTCCAAGAAGTAAGCGTCTTTTAATTTCACGGCTGCAGTCACCATCTGCAGTGATTTTGGAGCCCAGAAAAATAAACTAACCCACTATTTCCACTGTTTCCCCATCTATTTGCCATGAAGTGATGGGACCGGGTGCCATGATCTTAGTTTTCTGAATGTTGAGCTTTAAGCCAACTTTTTCACTCTCCTCTTTCACTTTCATCAAGAGGCAAGACATATTTAAAGAAACATACAGATAGTTTCTAAAACATCTCCTTAAAATATTATTTTTTAATCATCATCTTACTCGATCCTGTAGCATGCGTCACAGAGTACACAGCAGAAATACCATTCTGTAATCAGTGAGCCTTTGCAAACTAAAATACTGAAATTCTGGCAATAATGCTAATTTGGAGCAGGAAAAGCATCATAATCCTGGATGAATAACAATTCTTCTATGTTGTTTTCCGTTGTATAGCACAAAGACCTAGTCCCCTATTCTATCTTCCTCGACAGCCAGAGAGAATAGCTTCAGATTTTGCCCTAGGTCCACTGCTGACCAGCTACCATGTTTGCCAGCCTTTCTGGATGCCATGTTTCCACATGGAAGGGTACTCACTTCCTGCTTTTGGGCTCCTGGATGGGACCCATCGCCACATTTAACTGGCTGTCCCTGAAGCAAAAGTTTAATACCCAAATAACACTAGCTCCCTGCTTAGCATGAAATTGGCTTGAAATGCACATGCTCTTAAGCATCCCCTCTTGATGGACTCAGGCTCTCTCACTGATGTGTAGCTGCTCAAAAGCCCCAGGACAAGTGCCAGAGTCTCCCCGACCCTGAATACAATTCTTCCCCTCACTGTTCCCTCATTTGAATGACTGTTTAAGAGAAGAATTCATGTGCTCCAGCTCAGACAATTAGTTTTTCCTTTCAAGTCTAAATAACCTGCAATTCGTTCATGCAGCATTTTGCATATAATTGCTCCAAGTCTGTTTCTGTGTTTTCTATGACGAAAATGTTCCTTTCCACCAAACAACTCAACAGAGAAAAATTGTCCTGAATCTTTAGGGGTAATACCAGAGCCCTGGGGACAGTATGTTTGGTGGAAAAATGAAGCTGATGATTTTGTTAAGATTCCCTTGATGGAAAGGAGCTATTGCTTTGACAAGTATATCAGACTCTGAAAGAGTGGTGTTCCTAGAAATCTGTGCACAAAACCAGTGCTTCATATAAACACATTACCAGGACTCTGCTATTAAGAAAAGATCCTAAAATGTTTCATAAAAACACATTACCAGGACGAGATCATAAAATTAAATGAAAGTAGAAGATGACATTGAAAAAAATAGTAACTTCATTATTGGTAAATCTTGAGGTTCATATGGGATATTATCCATCTAAAGAGAATACAGGAATAAATCTAGAGACATCGAATGTATTTAATTCCAGCTACAGCATACAGTAACATAGGTACTAGGAGTTATGTTCATTGTAGCATCCTTTATAGCAATGAAAAAATAGAAACAACATGAATGTTAATCAAGAGACTATATTTTTAAGACAAAAACTACTAAGGTAGATCCATACAACAAACTCTGCCACAGCCATTAAGAATATGCATGTTTAAAATAACGTGTGTGTCTTGGGGGGAAAAAAAAAACCCTCTAGAGCCAAAGAGAACTGCGTTTTAATACTGATTTGCCTCCTTACTAGTCATTTAATATTGGATTAGTCACTTTGCCTTTCTGAGACTCAATGTCTCATTTGAAAAGTGGAGAAAAAAAAAAAAAGTGCCTGGCCCTTGAACAACACAGGTTAGAACTGTGCTGGTCCACTGATATGCAGATTTTTCTACAATATGATCCATGGTCAGTTAAATCTTTGGATGTTGAATCACAGATATAGAGAAACCACGCACACACAGAGGAACTGTGTATACGAGGTTAAATATAAGATTTTACAGATTTTCAAGTGTGTGGAGGGTTATCCCTAATGCTCACATTGTTTAAGGGTCAACTGTGATTACCTGGGGGGCTATTTCAGGAAACAAAATGAGATGATCTGTGTGAAGTCCTTAGCAAGTGATAAAGTTAACTTTTATCAGTATCATTACATTGAACTGCCACCCATATATAATTCAGGGAACAGGAAGATCTGTTTTCATCATTTCTATTCTTGTTCTAAAACATCTGATGTTTGTCAAAGGTGTTTATCTGTTACATCTCAAAGGCCACCTGACAGTCCACTGCCCTGAACCAGTTCCGGGCTGACCAAGAGATGGGCAGTGCAGAGGAAACCTACAAGTGTTGTGACTATGCTAAGATCCCCACTCAAAGGAGGAGCTTGTACTTTGCTGGGCACAATTAGTACAATTTGCAAGAATGCCTGAGGGACGAGGCACGCCCTGCCTGTCCCTGGAGATCTCCACCCTTTTCCCCAGTTTCAATACCTAACTGCCTTATTACGCTTGAAAAGTCTCCCACTCTCCTCCCTTTGGGGAGCAGGTATCTTTAGAGCATAAGCTCTCCTTTCTCCATTCTTCGATCAAGGAATAAAGTTTCTGCTCTGCCTTGATGAGCATTGTGTTGAAGGCAATTGGCTCGAATACCACTAGGCAAGGGAAGGACCCTGCTGGAGTATACCTGATGTGAGAGGGTTGCTGACAGAATCACCCTGTAGTTTATAGAGGGGCAAAGAGGGGGATCAATTAGGAGTATGAGATTAACAGAAACGAACTACAACGGTGGTGGTGGTTTAGTTGCTAAGTCATATCTAACCCTTGCGACCCCGTAGAATGCAGCCTGTACAGACTGTAGCCTGTAGCCTGCCATAGGATTTTCCAGGGAAGCATACTGGTGTGCATGGCTATTTCCTTCTCCAGGGGATCTTACTGATCCAGGGATCAAACCTGTGTCTCCTGCTTGGTAAGCGGATTCTTTACCACTGTGCCACCTAGGAAGCCCCCTTACTGTATAGTACAGGGAGCTATATTCAATACCTTGTAAACCTATAATGAAAAAAAATCTGAAAAAGAATATGTATATATGTATAACTCAATCACTTTGCTGTACACCTAAAACTAACACAATATTGTAAGTCAACTATATATTTTTTTTTTAAAAAAAAAGGTTAAAATTGGGAATCTCAAATGGTTAAAACTAATATAATATCAAGAAAGAAGGTAAGATACAGAAGTAGATTCTGAAATCTTATCTAGAAGTATAAATAGACACATATCTAACAGTTAAGTCTGATGTAAGAGAATCCATTTTTTAGTAATATTTCCCTCATAGCTCAGTTGGTAAAGAATCTACCTACAATGCAGGAGACCCTGGTTTGATTCCTGGGTCAGGAAGATCTGGTGGAGAAGGGACAGGCTACCCACTCCAGTATTCTTGGGCTTCCCTTGTGGTTCAGCTAGTGAAGAATCCGTCTGCAGTGTGGGAGACCTGGGTTTGATCCCTGGGTTGGGAAGATCCCCTGGAGAAGGGAAATCTTCCAGAACACTCCAGTATTCTGGCCTGGAGAATTCCATGGACTGTATAATCCATGGGATCGCAAAGAGTTACACATGACTGAGCAACATCACCACTTCACTACTGCTTAGTAGTAGTATGATGATATTAGACCCAGATCTTACACAATAACCATTCTTTCCAAAATATTTCTAAGGGAGATATACATAGCCAAGAGATAATGACTAATGCTTAAGTACGTTATGATGGACTTTATCCAGTTACTAGGAGTAAAACATAAAAGAAAAATGATATATTTTACGGTTATAGCCAGGGTTCTTCTGAGCTAGGTACCTGGATGGGAGGAAGAGGTCAGACAAGGGGAGTGTGCAGCATCCTGTTCTGGCCAGGTCCAGGTTCACTAAGCAGGAGTCCCACCTGAGTGTGTGACCTGGCATTTGGAGGGACTATGGGCAGAGCTATTCCATCCTCCTGGGAGGAGGTGGAGAACAGGCAAATCTGCCGCACACAGAGGAAGGGGATGGCAGCTTCCACCCACCTACCCACTAGGTCTACTTTTTCTCACTCTTGTCTTTTTTCTTAGCATATAAACTTTCCACCGTTTACATGTTTTTTCCTAAATTGGGCATGTGTATATACCTAATTTTTCAGAAAATTGTTTTCTTGCAATTACATCTAATTAAAGAATATTGTTAAAGCATATCAATGACAAGATACATGACAACATTCATAGGAAAGACGTGACTCTCACAAGTGAGAAACTGATGGTTTCTTCTGTGCCATTCTGTCTCCCTGAATATGCTTCAATGGTTAAGAGCTGCTTCATGTTCAAGGGTGGCTTAGCCTTAGAGGAGGGACTTAGAAGGGGATTATATTGAAGATCAGAGGAGAATGAATTTTTCCAGAACAAAAGATTTCTAAAATCTTCTAAAATTGCTCATTCGTTTTCCATTTCCTTTCCACCATGTATTACATGTAGGCCTCTCTGTAACAGTTAATAGAAAAATTCAAATTATATTTTTAAAAAGAAGGAAAAAAGGTCTGAGATCTGAGAACAGAAAAAGATAAGAATTGGCCCATTAGAGATAAGTGGGTTCCACCGAAATATGGCTTGTGTTTACTTTCTGTCCATATTAAAATGGCCTTTTTATGAAAGAAAATGTGCTGGCTTTTCCTTCCCCTTTCTTTCTGTCTACTAATGAAGCCATATCAAGACAGATCAGAGTTCTAATCCGTTTCTGGAAAAGCAGATCCCCAAGAAGGGCTGTTTTGCCGACTTTCTGGTTCATTTTGCCTCCATTGTTTCAGTGACCTGAATGTATGGAAAATCAAATTTTGTCACTTAAGCTGCTATTCTTGGCTGAATTTTAGAGTACTCAGCAAGGTTCTGTAACAAACAAATGACCCTACCCCCACCCCTCACCCCCACCTCCACC
>SJYA01003019.1:570271-586936 GCA_006410615.1 Neotragus moschatus | reverse complement strand
ACCAGTGTATATCTGAATATGTATTTGCTTAGATTCTAGCCAGGAAGATGAAAATAAATGGTGCAGGGTCACTAAAATTCCCAATCTAATCCTTTTGAATGTAGTGTAAAATGAATGATTGCTAAGAGATAAGGGGTGATGGGGCTCCTTTTGCTGAAGAAAATCAATTAAAGGGTTAAGACTGATTGGTTAGAAAACCACCAGAAAGGTCACTCCTAACAGAGTCATTAAACTTAGAGTAAACGGCCATCAGCTTACCCTGCAAAGTAAGTGGCCTGGCTGCTGAATGCAAATTATTTGTAGAACCCTCTGCTAGCTTTGCCTCATTTTGCCACTGAGGATATGCAGAAGCTGGAATTTGCAGGCTTATGCATGGATGTCTGCATTTATGCATCTCATTATAAATTATTGTCTTTGTATTGAAAAAGTACTCCACAGGCACAGCATCAATTCAGGAGAGCTGTGCCTGGGCGGCATGAGCTCCGACCAGGTGCATCTTGCTTTGTATTTTCTTGTTTTTTTCCTTTTTTTTTTTTTTTTCACTTAATAGAATCTGGGAAAAGCACGGTTGTCCTCAAGAGTCAGGGCTCTTATTTTGTTTGCTTTAATCTCACAGTGAGATTAAATAATCTCAGATAAATTTCTATCAGAAGTCCAGGAAGCCTAGAGGTCTAAGGTTCCCATGACCTCCTCCACAAGTCATATCTGATCAAAAAGCCTTAGCAAATCAAGGACAGATGGGGGGGAATCCGCCTTTCAAAGAGAGGACCGTCTCAGCAGATTTCAGTGGAGCTGTGCAGTCAGACCTCCTAAGGTCACTGAGGAGGAGCTGGCTGTGAGATCCATCAGTGCAGACACAGTGGCCTTGGGATTTCCTCAAACGGCCAGTGTGTGATTCTGGAAAAGCCTGGGAAAATACTGTCTTGATTTCGTTCCTAATTTTGAGAAGACTTACAAATCCCTGTCTTGCCCTTCCCCTCCTGGCAGACTCTGAAGGGTCAGTGATACTTGGGAGAAGACTACACTTAGATTCGATACCTAGAGAATTCCAGAAATATTCTTCTGGGTCTTTATTCATTCATTCGGTTATCCATTTAATGGATTTTAATGAGCCAACTTAATGTGTCAGGCACTCTGGTAGGTGAGGGACATACAAAGAAAGGCTGTCCTGTCCGCAAAGGCTTTACAATACAGGCGAGACAGAAAGTAATGGAATACGTTCAATGGGGTGGGGGCGACAAGCAGCTGCAGGAGAAGGGTCTCAGAACCCACTGGGGAGAGTGTGGAGGGGGTAGGGAAGATACTTGGTAAGAAGGGCAGAACACTTGGTTTCACCATGCTCGACTCCAGTGTAAAGTTCTTTCTCTGAAAGTTGGCCACCTCCCCAAGTGCACAAACACAGATGTTTGCTTGTCTCTAACTCCTGAACTGGACAGCCACCAGCTCAGAGCCATCATCATGGGGCAGCCTCCTGCAGTTTTCATGGAAGACACCTTATGAATAACAGAAATTTCAAGAATGATTTTGGTTTAAGACCAGGGATAAGACCTTCTTGTGTGGCTGGGTATGTCTGCACTCTGCCCTGGTAAACTATCTGCAGACAGCACAGTCTATCAGAATGAGCCCACAGCTGCTCCTTCTTTTCCTGCCTGCCATGTGGTTTATTAATTACCATCTGTTATTTTTAAAGAATTTCTAGAATCAAAGGAAAGAGCAAACAGAGAAAAGGGTGATCCGAGATGAACGCACTTCCAGATCTGGGTCACGTGTGCCGATGAAACAGGAAAAATGTGTAGGGGGAAATATGCAGATTGTTCCAGAACAGCAGGGATAGTCACAGACTTGCATGTTCCAGAAGACTGAAGGAACCTCAGGACTCGGGGACACTGACAGTTACACTCTGGGGGTGTTCTTAACGGGGAGATGATGTGTTGAGCTGATTGGCTGTCCATTCCTTGCTTTTTGGAACAGTGACACAATGTGAACTTCAACCATCTCTACAGCAGCAGCAAGCAGTTACAGAAGAGATTCTCTCTCTTTCTTTAGTCGCGAAGTCGTGTCGTGTCCGACTCTTGCGACCCCATGGACTGTAGCCTGCCAGGCTCCTCTGTCCATGGGATTCTCCAGGCAAGAATATTGGAGTGAGTTGCCATTTCCTTCTCGAGGGGATCTTCTTGACCCAGGAATTGAACCTGGGTCTCCTGCATTGCAGGCAGATTCTTTACTGACTGAGCTATGAGGGAAGCCCCATACTATGATATCAATATGCTTTATAAGTATGTTATTATTTTTGAGAATTGTATGACATTTTTTGAAATATCTGGGGATACCCTAAGGCTTTTAAAAAACAGAGTAGAAATCACTGCCTTGAGTAAAAATAACTTCACATTTGGCTGCGGAGAGCTCCCCTGATACCATTAATTTGGCATCTAATCATCCTTCCTTGAAGCACCTCATAGCACTCCTGTCACCCTGTGTTGTAACTAGAATCTTGAGTTGTTATTTAACTTTGTCATGGGGTGACAAAGCAAAGATATGTGTTGCTGCTTTAGAGTGATAGCTATTTCTGCTCCTAGCCCTCACCACATGTGTGTACGCCTGTCTATGAAATGACTTATGTTAGGTTCTTGGGCAAAATGACACTTTAGTGGGACCAGGAATAAAAAAAGAATGAACATGTTAACCATCCATGAAAAACAAAATAACATAATTATGATTAATCCAGACAAGTTTACTTCAATGAAATCTTCAACACACATGTAACTTGAATCTGCTCTTTGAAGAATCAAAATACCTTTGACATAAGTACTCCCCCTAATGGGAATGGCAATATTTAGCTGGTTAATACCAATAAAGTTGCAAATAAACACTTAAAATGGAATCAGGCTATAATTTAAAACACCTCCTAGGCACTGCCTTATCTCATAATGTTATAGTGAGATTACCAATTGTTTTATTCTGAAACCAGCCTGAGACCTAGACCTCTGCAATTTACAACATGTCAGTGATCTTAGTCAACATTCATTTTCTCCATCCTGATTGACATGTTTTCTTTCACACTACAAAAGGATCTAAGTTTATGATTTACATGGATAGCATGACTGTATTTCAGGACTAGAAGCAAAACAGATCACACTCTTAATGTGGATAATAAATTTGCATCCTTGTTTATGTAGAAAATTCTTAGACATGACAAATGGCAAGATGGGAAAACATGGTCACTGAAAGTTGCATTCCTAGAAGTTAAGTAATTGGCAATGTTAGCAAAAAAAAACCCAGTCAAACAAACCCCAGGAAAACAATGGATCAAGAGTCATTGATTCTATGTGTCTCTCTCACATTAAAATCACTTGGGTAGCTTTTAAACTACTTATGGCCCAGTCTCAGTTCCAGAGATTCTGATTCAATTAGACCCGAGTGAGACCACATATATAATATTTTTAAAAGCTCCCCAGGAGATTCTAATGTACCCAGGATTAAGAGCCACTGATATGAAATGTACTCAGCATATTGGCAGGCCCATGATCAATAGGATAGAAACTAAAATAAATCAGTGATTCATTAATTCACAGAATCATTAAAGAAATACTTACTGAGGACTCATTATGTGGCAGACAATGTTCTCTACTTCAATGCTACAAGGCAAAAAAAGTTGCAAACTAAATACTCTCCAGGAGTCCATTATCTAGTGAATTATAATGGTATTTGGACAGTTGCATCTGGGGTGCCCTCAGCCACAGTGTAGGAAGTCACTGAATTCAAGCTTTCCTGCTGCCACTCCCAACTAGGGGTAACAACATCCCTAATACCTGGTGGCTCAGACGGTAAAGCGTCTGCCTGCAATGTGGGAGACCTGGGTTCGATTCCTGGGTCAGGAAGATCCCCTGGAGAAGGAAATGGCAATACACTCCAGCACTCTTGCCTGGAAAATCCCATGAACGGAGGAGCCTGATAGGCTATAGTCCATGGGGTCACAAAGAGCTGGACACGACTGAGCGACTTTCACTTTCAATACCCACAGAGCACTTTATAAATTGCAGAGCCTGTGGGCTCTCATGATACTTGGTTGTGTGTGTGCTTAGTCACTCAGTCATGTCTGCTTCTTTGGGACCCCATGGACTGTAGCCCACCAGGCTCCTCTGTCCATGGGGATTCTCCAAGCAAGAATACTGGAGTGGAATGGCATGCCCTCCTCCAGGAGATCTTCCTCCAGGAATCGAATTCAGGTCTCCTGCATTGCAGGCAATGGCACCCCACTCCAGTACTCTTGCCTGGAAAATCCCATGGGTGGAGGAGCCTGGTAGGCTGCAGTCCATGGGGTTGAGGAGAGTCAGATACGACTGTGCGACTTCACTTTCACTTTTCACTTTCATTCATTGGAGAAGGAAATGGCAACCCACTCCAGTGTTCTTGCCTGGAGAATCCCAGGGACGGGGAGTCTGGTGGGCTACCGTCTATGGGGTCACACAGAGTCGGGCACAACTGAAGTGACTTAGCAGCAGCAGCAGCAGCATTGCTGGCAGATTCCTTACCATCTGAGCCCCCAAGGAAGCCCTTGATATCTTGTATTTATAGTAACCTTAGATAAGGAAAGAATTTCCGGCATATCCATTTTACGGTGAGGATACTGAGGCTCTCACAGGCTTTTCAGGAAATGATCACTAACTCTTTTTCTTCTTTTCCTTTACAATCAAAAGACCTAGGTTTCAGCTATGTTTCTACCACTTAATATATAACAGGCAAGTTCTTAAAAACATGTTTACTCTTTACAGTATCCTAATGGATAGAATCATTATCATCCCCAAGATATAATATGCAAATTAAATTTCAAAGATATAAGGTAATTTAGTAAACATCATTAATTCTCTGTTTTCTATCATTTTCAGTTGGGATAGAGATTCTCTAATATAATAACCATGAAATATGAGTCTTACTACCTGTAAAACCAGAGTTTACCAGCCTGTCTCCAATCAGCTAGTAATGAGCTGTGATGAACACATTTAAGGGGAAAAAAAAGTACTTCAAGAAATGGGGGTACTAATCTCACTCCCATTCCAAAATATATGAGGACGTCAGCTTTAAACATGGCAAAATTTGGGGCAACAATTCTTAGAAATATGAATGTTAAAGCTAGGTTAAATATCAGAGATCAGGTAGTAGAAACTTTTCTTGTTATAAATGAGGAGTCCAAGACTCTATGAAATAAAACCATTTGCCTAAGATCACACAATTAATGGCAGTGCTAAGATTAGAACACAGGACATGTTCACACCAAATCTCGAACATGCCCGGGACATATTATTTACTTTTCATAGGAGGGACCAAAGCAGTTCTCTCTCTAATAGATTTTCAATTTTGATTATATTCACAAAAGTTTGAGGAAAATTCAAGGAGATGAAGCATATTCAATTTTCATCTAGAATTTCTAACATGTCTAGAAAGTACTTTGAACCTTTAAAATTAAACTTAAGAACTGGCAGGCGATACACTCCATTCTTTTAAATACACACCCCTTTTACCATCTGATTGGACACATCTGAATGTTAACTATTCTTAACTACCTCCTGAAAATCTGCCAAAGTGATCTTTGCCGGATGGTGCAGGAAGTCAACTATTCTTACATACTGATTCATTGCTGAAAATCTCAATTTCTGTTTATGTGTGCAGGTAGGAGATCTGGGTAGTGCTACCTGGGTAGATTACGGTGCTGGCTCTGCCACCTAATACTCATTAAGCTTTTGGGCCTTGGTATCCATGATTATCGGAGAAGGCAATGGCACCCCACTCCAGTACTCTTGCCTGGAAAATCCCATGGGTGGAGGAGCCTGGTAGGCTGTAGTCCATGGGGTCGCTAAGAGTTGGACACGACTGAGCGACTTCACTTTCACTCTTCACTTTCATGCACTGAAGAAGGAAATGGCAACCCACTCCAGTGTTCTTGCCTGGAGAATCCCAGGGACAGAGAGTCTGGTGGGCTACCATCTATGGGGTCACACAGAGTCGGACATGACTGAAGCGACTTAGCAGCAGCAGCAGCAGCATCCATGATTATAGGAATTTTTTTTTTTTTTTAGATTATAGCTGACATTCAACATTATATGTTAAAGGTGTACAACAAAGTGATTTGCAACTTGTTAAAGGTGATACTCCAGCTACAGTTATCCTTGTATATTCCCCGTGTAGCAACTTATTTATTATATACTTACTAGCCAGTCCCCTTCTTTCTAAATTGTGACTTGACTCCAAGCCATGAGTTGGGACACATGCACTTTAGTGAGCTTTTCCCTTCTTTTTTTCACGTGGGACCTGACGAGTATCTTGTGGGCACTACTTGCATGATCCAGCATCCACAAACAATACACATCTAAGAAGAAATGTACAGAAGAGACATTCAAATCTAAGACAGGAGCTTCAGTTTTGTTCAGTTCAGGTCAGTTCAGTTCAGTCGCTCAGTCGTGTCCGACTCTGCAATCCCATGAATCACCAACTCCCGGAGTTCACTCAGGCTCGCGTCCATTGAGTCAGTGATGCCATCCAGCTGTCTCATCCTCAGTCGTTCCCTTCTCCAGTGGATCTCATATCTGGCTCTCTCTCAGACCCAGGACATCTTTCTGGTGGTCGATACTAATAACCTCAGGCACCATGGAAAGGAGAATGTATGGGAAAATCCTAATAATAAAGGAAATTTACATGTAATGAGACCCTTCTATGCATCTGGAGCTTCAGTTACATTTTTCCTGACAATAAACCTACCTGAGATGGAGGAGCAGGTGCTCATGGACGCCGGGAAAGTGGAAGCAGAGATAATGTTCAGGAATTTACTGAACTCTGATTTCCTCTGCCAGATAGATGTGGCCTTGATGATGACGGGTTTGACACAAGCCCCACAAGAAAATGGTATCTGCATTTCCTCAAGAGAAAGCGTCAAGTGCAAAGACTGTCCTTGAGTATAATGAAAGGCTCAACTTTAAAAGCATTGTGGAAAATCAAAGCAGTAGACTTGTCAGCCGTGGCAAGGCACAGTCCCACACAAAGTCACTAGTAGTTCTTTGTGACCACCTTGTTTTTGTTAAGATGCTGCCCTTGGTTGAATACAATGGAACACAATCAAATCTTCAAATAGCATACATGTGTTCTCTTAAATCTGAAATGCTGAACTATTATCACTCCAACTGATCAGATGATGAAAAGGAGAACCAGAAATGATAGCCTTGCTTGAGGCTTGAAGAGATTAAATAACCATCTCAGCTATCTTTTCTATAAACATAAAGAATCCATAAAGAAAGGAAGGGTAGCATTATTTCCAATGGCCATAGGGACTACTGGGTAGCAGAAAGTATCAAAGCAGTGACAAAAGCAGGCCTGGGAAGTAGAAGGAAGAGGAACCCAAGTCACAGTCTTGCTCTGCTCTAGTCTACAAGGCCTCTATGCCAGGGGCTTACCCGTCAGTTTGATGTTTCCCCTTATAGACCAGAAGCTGGGCTTTACTGGTAGTTCAGCTGGTGAAGAATCTGCCTGCAATGCAGGAGACCCCAGTTTGACTCCTGGGTCAGAAAGTTCCCCTGGAGAAGGGATAGGCTACCCATTCCAGTATTCTTGGGCTTTCCCAGTGGCTGAGACAGTAAAGAACCAACCTGCAATGTGGGATACCTAGGTTTGATCCCTGGGTTGGGAAGATCTCCTGGAGGAGGGCATGGCAACCCACTCCAGTATCCTTGCCTGGAGAATCCCCATGGACAGAGGAACCTGGTGGGCTATAGTTCATGGGGTCACAAAGAATTGGACATGGCTAAGCAACTAAGCTCACACACAGAGTGGTACCAGACCTTGACATTTGCCCTGCTACAGTGAGTCACTGGAATAAGGGAAGTGGCCCTGATTTTCATTTTGAATTTGTCTTTAAGAGTTATATCTGGAGAAGGTGAGAAACACAGGTGAACCAAAGGCTCTGAGTCCAGACAATAGTTGACTTCATGGCCCCCCACTCCCTGATCCTGCATGCTTCCTGGTAATGGNCTGGAATAAGGGAAGTGGCCCTGATTTTCATTTTGAATTTGTCTTTAAGAGTTATATCTGGAGAAGGTGAGAAACACAGGTGAACCAAAGGCTCTGAGTCCAGACAATAGTTGACTTCATGGCCCCCCACTCCCTGATCTGGCATGCTTCCTGGTGATGGGAGGAGTCCTGAATCATGAGCTTAGCCTGCCCAGTGAGTAAGTAAGCAGGGCTTTTGTTTAAGAAGAGTAAGTGACCTAAACAAAAATAGTGGTGGGTAAAGGCAGAGTACACAGATTCATGTGTCATCTCAGCCTCAGGGCGTCAGCCTCTGACCTCTGTAGAGCTGCCAAGAAGGGGAACTCAGAGGCCAGGCCTCTATCAAGAGTGCAGCAGTAAGTACTTGGTGTCAGCAAAACTCTGCTTGCCAAGGCTACTGCAGACCAGGGCCCACTGCATCCTGGTACAAGTATAGTTGCCATGTGAAAACATCGGTTTGCTCAGTTCTGAAGACACAGGTCTTTGTGATTGTTTTCTGCAGCCTCCAAAGAGGAAACATCCCATGCAGTGTGGAAGAAAGAGGGTTTAAATGCTCACACATCTTTGAGTTAGAAATGATAGATTCCCACCCAGGAGAAAGGCAACAACAGGCTGAGAATGGGTGATCCAAGAAGCTAGATATATAGTCAATATAAGTCAGAAAACTGATATTTCAATAAATACTAATCAAATTCTAAGAGTTTTCTGGCAAAAAAATTTCTTGCCTGGTTACCAAAAAGAACGTATTCGTCAACCAGTAGGTATTACTAATCTGAGTCCCCAGTTATTTCAAAGGGTATTTGTTTGGCATACTGTAATGAGTATACATTTCCCAATTAATTTGGTTTGGAGTCAGGAAAGGGGGAAAGACTTTTGTGAAGTCATCTCATTTCTTTCAAACTCAAAGAGTTAAATCTAAATTCACATTGGCTTGGCTCAGTGTTCTTATTTGAAAGAAGCAATGAAGCAGGACATTCAATGATAAATTCTTTTTAAAAAGCTCTTTTAAGTCTTGGTCTCCAGAAATGCTGGCAGAAATAAATATACATTTTTTAAAAGAGAGAGAAAAAAAGTCCTGTGCCTTTCATGAATTGATTGCATCTCCTGCTTCTGCAAGCTAAGAAGTCATAATCCTCTGCAATCACAGATTGTTTGAAGCCAATAAACCAAAGGTGATGACCTTGCTAATACATCCCAGCAGGAGAAAGAAATAAAGCTGTGCTGAGGAATAACTCTTCAGCACACCATTTCCCTTTGCAAAGAAGAGAACAGAGCTGAAAATGCCCCAGCTTGATTTATGGATGAAGAGTAGTTCAGAAACTTCACCTGAAATAAAAAACAGGCTTCCTAAAACTCTTCAGTAATGCTGTTTCATCCCTTGTGCCCTATAACACTTAGGACGAAGTCCCCACCCCCAGGTGCCAGCTTTGTTGACACACAAGGCTCCCCTAGCTTTGGTCAGAGACCATACTGCTCTCTGATGGGGCCTTTATTTCCCCTATGTGAAGTTCATTCTCTGGTGACAGCGCAGTGTGCAGGGCTCAGAATTAGGAATTCAAATGGGCTCAACATTACATTTGTTTTTAAACAACCCCCCAGTGGTAGCCAAAGGAAAAGAAACTAGGAGATACTGAAAAAAAGTGAAAGTGAAAATTGCTCACCCTTTTTGACTCCATGTCCGATCCTTTTTGACTCCATGGACTAGTCCATGGCATTTTCCAGGCCAGAATACTGGAGTTAGTAGCCTTTCCCTTCTCTAANTCGGTTTGCTCAGTTCTGAAGACACAGGTCTTTGTGATTGTTTTCTGCAACCTCCAAAGAGGAAACATCCCATGCAGTGTGGAAGAAAGAGGGTTTAAATGCTCACACATCTTTGAGTTAGAAATGATAGATTCCCACCCAGGAGAAAGGCAACAACAGGCTGAGAATGGGTGATCCAAGAAGCTAGATATATAGTCAATATAAGTCAGAAAACTGATATTTCAATAAATACTAATCAAATTCTAAGAGTTTTCTGGCAAAAAAATTTCTTGCCTGGTTACCAAAAAGAACGTATTCGTCAACCAGTAGGTATTACTAATCTGAGTCCCCAGTTATTTCAAAGGGTATTTGTTTGGCATACTGTAATGAGTATACATTTCCCAATTAATTTGGTTTGGAGTCAGGAAAGGGGGAAAGACTTTTGTAAAGTCATCTCATTTCTTTCAAACTCAAAGAGTTAAATCTAAATTCACATTGGCTTGGCTCAGTGTTCTTATTTGAAAGAAGCAATGAAGCAGGACATTCAATGATAAATTCTTTTTAAAAAGCTCTTTTAAGTCTTGGTCTCCAGAAATGCTGGCAGAAATAAATATACATTTTTTAAAAGAGAGAGAAAAAAAGTCCTGTGCCTTTCATGAATTGATTGCATCTCCTGCTTCTGCAAGCTAAGAAGTCATAATCCTCTGCAATCACAGATTGTTTGAAGCCAATAAACCAAAGGTGATGACCTTGCTAATACATCCCAGCAGGAGAAAGAAATAAAGCTGTGCTGAGGAATAACTCTTCAGCACACCATTTCCCTTTGCAAAGAAGAGAACAGAGCTGAAAATGCCCCAGCTTGATTTATGGATGAAGAGTAGTTCAGAAACTTCACCTGAAATAAAAAACAGGCTTCCTAAAACTCTTCAGTAATGCTGTTTCATCCCTTGTGCCCTATAACACTTAGGACGAAGTCCCCACCCCCAGGTGCCAGCTTTGTTGACACACAAGGCTCCCCTAGCTTTGGTCAGAGACCATACTGCTCTCTGATGGGGCCTTTATTTCCCCTATGTGAAGTTCATTCTCTGGTGACAGCGCAGTGTGCAGGGCTCAGAATTAGGAATTCAAATGGGCTCAACATTACATTTGTTTTTAAACAACCCCCCAGTGGTAGCCAAAGGAAAAGAAACTAGGAGATACTGAAAAAAAGTGAAAGTGAAAATTGCTCACCCTTTTTGACTCCATGTCCGATCCTTTTTGACTCCATGGACTAGTCCATGGCATTTTCCAGGCCAGAATACTGGAGTTAGTAGCCTTTCCCTTCTCTAAGGGATCTTCCCAACCCAGGGATTGAACCCAGGTCTCCCGCATTGCGGGCAGATTCTTTACCAGCTGAGCCACAAGGGAAGTCCAAGAAGACTGGAGTGGGTAGCCTACCCTTTCTCCAGGAGATCTTCCTGACCCAGGAATTGAACTGGGGTCTCCTGCATTGCAGGTGGATTCTTTACCAACTGAACTATCAGGGAAACCCCAGGAGATACTGACAGGGATAAATTCATCTCCCCTTTACAATAACACCAGCTTCCAACATACACCAAAGCATAATTACAGACAAGCTGCATGGCAGTGTCAACCTGCATGGCAGAATCAAATTAATATTTGTCACCTCCTTCATGTACAATGGCAATGCATGAGAGCAAGACCTGATACTTGATTAAACTACTCCCGTTACCCTTTGATTACTTGTGATATACAGTAAGCTGCAAGCTTTGCATCAATTAATTATGTCCGCAGATGACACAGTTCACTTGTTTTTTAAGTCTTCTCTCCTCAGTCATTGCATTTACTCCCATCACTTCATGGCAAATAGATGGGGAAACAATGGAAACAGTGACAGACTTTATTTTGGGGGGCTCCAAAATCATTGTAGATGGTGACTGCAGCCATGAAATTAAAAGACACTTGCTCCTTGGAAGAAAAACCATGACCAACTGAGACAGCATATTAAAAAGCAGAGACACTACTTTGCCAATAAAGGTCCATGTAGTCAAAGCTATGGTTTTTCCAGTAGTCATGTATGGATATGAGAGTTGGGCTATAAAGAAAGCTAAGTGCTGAAGAATTGATGCTTTTGAACTGTGGTGTTGGAGACGACTCTTGAGAGTCCCTTGGACTGCAGGGAGATTCAACCAGTCAATCCTAAAGGAAACCAGTCCTGAATATTCATTAGAAGGACTGATGTTGAAGTTGAAACTCCAATACTTTGGCCACCTGATGAGAAGAACTGACTCATTTGAAAAGACTCTGATTCTGGGAAAGATTGAAGGTGTGTGGAGAAGGGGACGACAGAGGATGAGATGGTTGGATGGCATCACCAACTCGATGGACATGGGTTTGAGACAGCTCTGGGAGCTGGTAATGGACAGGGAAGCCTGACATACTGCAATCTCTGGGGTCGCAAAGAGTTGGACACAACTGAGTGACTGAACTGAATTAACTGAACTCCCCAATCTATTGTCCTGGTGCTCTTTTTACTGAACAACTACTATGGGCCAAGAACTATAACTGGTGCTATGGATACAAAGGTTAATAACGTAATAGGCAACCTTCAAGATGGTCCCTGTAAGGGGAATAAATATACAGAAAGTACTAATGACTCAAAGTAATACATCAAGAAAGGAAAATATGTACAGAAAATATGCAACAGAAAGAGTACGTGAGCAGTGATTTATTCTGTGTGGAAGGTGCTGGTCAAGAAAGGGATCACACAAGAGATGGTCCTTCTGGGGTTCAAAGCCAGGCTCTGGAGCCAGGCTGCTTGAATTCAGATCTCTTCTCTGCTGCCTAGTATTCTTGTGACTCTAAGCAGTATCCTCATCTATAAAATGTGTATAATGATATAACCAAACTCAGAGGGTATCAGGAGGATTCACTGACGGTTAATACATATAAAGTTCTTAGAGGAGTGTCTTTGTTGTTGTTGTTAGTCACTAGGTCATGTCAGACTCTTTGCAACTCCATGGACTGTAGCCTGCCAGGCTCCTCTGTACATGGGATTTCCCAGGCAAGAATACTGCAGTGGGTTGCCATTTCCTTTCCCAGGGGATCTTCTCGACCCGTGTCTCCTGTATCTTCTGCACTGGCAGGCAGATTCTTTACCAGCTGAGTCTAACACATAGTAAATTATCTGTATAAATGGCTATCATTATTATTTACTAGACAAATAGCCTTACGGGAAAAGGCATTTCAGATGAAGAAAGAACGACCGCAGAAGTACAAGATCTAAGATTTTTATTGGTTTTAGATTATTTACGTTATTTACTGTGTAATTAGTAAGTGATGCACATCTTTTTAATATGTGTTACTATAATTCTACTAGATAAATACTATTGCATCCCCTTTTATGATGAGGAAATGAAGCAGAGATTAGAAAACTTCCTCATCATCTCAGAGCCAGTAAGTGGACAGAGCCTGGATGCATGTCTGGACATCCAGTGCTCGAGCCCAAGCGCTGACCTGTTTATGGACGGCCTTCCAAGGGCACACGTTGTTTGGCAGAACCTACACGTAGTTCACCATGTCTGGAACACATAATGAGCTTCCTTTATTGAGAATTCTACTAAATGGAGTTATCAAAGTCAAGGACTATAAATACCTAACAGGATAAAGACAGGAGAAGCCAAGGTCAACTGAGAGTCCAGAAAATTAAATTCTGAAAAGCAGACTTTAATATCAAAGAAGCACATTTTTGGCATGAGCTCCAGAGCAAATTGTGATAAGAAGAAAAAAGTAACCAGAAAGGAACTCAGCGTCACTTTACTGCGATATGTAGGCTGGCACTATTTTCTTAAAGGCATCACGGTGGCTACCAGATGTGGTCCACAAGTCTTAGCCTTGGAGTCAGCAGCCTCACAAAGAAAAATCTAATATAACTCCACCAGAGAAGGCTGCCCAGTGTTTCCCCACAATGTGAGTTTTCACTCAGAATGTTGGGGGCCTGATAAACAGATCCAGCTCTTTCATATACACGTGGAGAAATAGCGGCTCCTTCTCCTACAGATCTGGGTGGATTTCTTAACAGTATCTTTTAGAAAATATTTTACTGATTAATGCCACCTTCTCTTACTAGGTCCTCTTCCCAGAGTCCCCTGGAAGCTAGATACAGTCTAAGTTTAACATTATAAAAAGTCTAGATATTATTTCTTCAGTGTTCTTTAGGCTTTTAAACATGCTTCGATTGGGAGGGGGAGGTCCTGCTATTCACTCTTTGTCCTCCCCCAACCCCCAGCTTCACTTTCTTCTCTGTTTGGCACAGATCCCCTCATCTACCACTCACTGCCCCCAACCATCTTGCTATCCTGTCCTCTAACACCGCTCCAGAAAAATACAACCAACTGCCTTCTTGAGGATGGAGTGAAAACAGCCATGCTGACCCCCAGGCCATGGCCTCAGGTGGGCTCAGCATCACCCAGAGCTACCCCTGCTTTCTCTGAGTAGGCCTTCCTCATGGCTCTTTAGCAGCTGCTCCAAACCACCAGGCTTCCTTTCTTGCTGAAAGAAGCAATGCTCCCCCTCTGGTCCACTCCTCATCCACCATGACCCACCATAGCTGGATTACCCGCCCCCCAACCATAGAAGCTCCAATCCAATCCATATACTCTCTGCCACTCAATCCTCGACCAGTTCTACTGCCTCCTAAGTTCTACATTTTTCATCTCTTTCCATGGATTCAACCCCCATAAAACAGGGTTGTCCTCACTTAAGGAAAGGAAGATATTCCTTTAGTCTATGACTTCTATTATAATTTTACATGTCTCCCTTTGTGTCCCTTCAAAACTTCTTCCTTGAAAGAGTTGCCTCCATATCCTTTTCTCCTTCACTAAGACAAAGTGCTCAGGAGATGTCAACAGGACAGATGTATGTAGTAGGTAACCTCACCACCCACTAGACTACCCAAGCCTAAGGCAAAGAAAACCATGTCTCTTCCTCTCACCTTCTCCCTCATCCAGATGGTCCGAATCATTTTCACTTTAAAAGACTTACTGAAATCACCACCACTACTCACTTCCATACCCTGTACTCCCTGGCCTAAAATAAGTCAATCCCTTCTCAGCTCTTCTGATACCACTGACTGCTGCTCCCATGGTCACCAGGTTTGTTCTTTCCCAAGTGAAATTCTCAACATGACACCATGATTCATTTATTTTCCTAAAATTCACATTTCATCAAGTTTCCCCCTTGCCCCAAACCAAAAAATGATACTTCAATGGGGATAAATATCAGAATAATTAGCACAGAAAAATATGAATTAACCCACCTCTATTTTTCCAAAATCATCTCCAAACATCCTCTCCATACAGAGTATATTACAATCTTGTACAGTTTCCTCAATATGCCAGACTATCATCACTTAAAGGTGCTTAGAATACAGTATATTCTCAGTAAATAAACAGCCCAGTTTACTAGTGTGATTCTTACTTGTTCCTCAAGATTCAAATCAGATATCCTTTCCCTTCTTCAACCCAGGTCATATTACAATACCTCTATTATGACATTTGATGCACTAATTTCACATTTATTTATCTCTCTCCCACTGTGAATTCCTTAAGAGCAACAATCAAATCTTATATGTATCTAGATTCACACAATTTACCATGATTCTAGGCATGTATTTACTTACACATTCAGTTAACTGAGAAATCTCACTTGAATGTCTGTCTATGTGCCATGCACTTTCCTGGGCATTTGAAATACAATGGAAAGTAAGATAGACAATATTTCTGCCTTCAGGGAGCTTATATTCTACTGGTGGCATCAGCCAGTAAACAAGTGAAAACTAGAAGTNTTTATTTATCTCTCTCCCACTGTGAATTCCTTAAGAGCAACAATCAAATCTTATATGTATTTAGATTCACACAATTTACCATGATTCTAGGCATGTATTTACTTACACATTCAATTAACTGAGAAATCTCACTTGAATGTCTGTCTATGTGCCACGCACTTTCCTGGGCATTTGAAATACAATGGAAAGTAAGATAGACAATATTTCTGCCTTCAGGGAGCTTATATTCTACTGGTGGCATCAGCCAGTAAACAAGTGAAAACTAGAAGCATTAGACATCAGAACATGCAGTAAATGAAAGAAACAAAGAGCTATGGTAAATGGAAACAAGAGTCTCACTTTAATAGTGGGCATTGATAACTTTTTAAAAGTAAGATGGTATTCAGGCTGAGACCTAAAAAATGAGGACAAGCTAGTCATGTTGACTGAATAATGAGATTGCATGCTGGTGAAAGGTAAGAATTTAATTGTATCTTGGGTATCTTTTGACCTTCCTTGTACTCAGGGCAGAGCTCTAGACTCAAAGAACATCCACTGCCCCTGTTTAGTAACTTATTAATGATAAGCTTAAGTTTTGACTTCAAAGGACAGACCAAAGCATCAAGTGAGGAAGAAATTCCTTTGAGAGGTTATGAGGATGTGGAAGCATTGGGTTTCTATTGGAATTGGACGGTGGTGACCTCAATATCAAGGGACAACATAGATGTTAGGATTCCATCATGTACTGTTCAATGGCAAGGTAGGAAAACCAAAACCGACATCCGTTAACCACTTTCTGAGTTTAGAGCCAGGCTTGATATTGGAATGCCAGTTGTTCTGCATTGCTTTACTCTTTCCTAAGGTCATACTGAAAAAATTACTACGCCCTCAGGGCAATGATAGCTTTTGTGCATATCTCATCTCAGTTCAGTTCAGTTCAGTCGCTCAGTCATGTCCGACTCTTTGCGACCCCATGAATCGCAGCATACCAGGCCTCCCTGTCCATCACCAACTCCCAGAGTTCACTCAGACTCACATCCATCGAGTCAGTGATGCCATCCAGCCAT
>SJYA01003019.1:533398-570251 GCA_006410615.1 Neotragus moschatus | reverse complement strand
GCCCGCACTCTCAATCATGTCCAACTCTTTGTGACCCCATGAATGGTAGCCCACCAGGCTCCTCTGTCCATGGAGGCCTGGAGTAGGTTGCCACTGGCAGCACTTACATTGGCCAGGGGCTTCTCAGGTGGCACAGTGGTAAAGAATCCACCTGCCAATGCAGGAACCTCAAGAGACACAGGTTCAATCCCTAGGCTGGGAAAATCTCCTAGAGAAGGAAATGGCAATCCACTTCAGTATTGTTGCCTGGAGAATCCCATGGACAGAGGAGCCTGGTGGGCTACCGTCCATGAGGTCACAAAGAGTCAGATTTGACTGAGCACACCCACATATCCCTGTTCTAAATCTTTGTATCTGTAACTGACTGAAAGCTGAATTGTGTGGCAAAACATCCTTCCAAGCTGAGACTAACAGCCTATTCATGTCACCCTCTGCTTTTCCCCTGGAGGAGGAGTGGGAAGGAAGAGACTTCCAGCTAGTGGGAATTATCCACACGGTTGGCCGAAAGTCAGCATCTTCAGGTCAGCTTCTGTCAGCCGGAACCCCTGGAGCTCCCCAGGAAGTACTAGCTGCAGCCAACCCTGCACGGAAGCTGCCTCAAAGCCCTCTGCAGCATTCTGTCCACAAAGATGTATGGGGACGCTTGTCTTGACAGTCACTGTAACACCCAAAACGAAACAAAGCGACTCAGGTGACAAGGAAACAGGGCTGGCTCCCAGTGCCAAATTAATGGCCTAATCCAGTTCCCCACTTTAACCTTCACTCCACAAAAGCAGGAATTGCTGCTTGAGTAGTCCATAATGGTGGAGATCTCTTCATATGCTTATGTTTCATGTGGGTCGGAAAATAGGACAGCAGTGAATCTGAGAATCAGTCAGGCCAGACAAGCTCTACAACAGACCCTTGGCAGGCTGTGCGTCCCTTTAAGAGAGTACACCTTTAGTCCCTTCACAACTGCCTGAGGCTTTCTCACCAGCTAAGCCTCTCAGCAGAGTGCTGATTACCCTGGCACAGGGAAAAAGGAAGATTAATACATTTCTTCTCAGAGATACTGTATCTAGATTTTGACATTTTATTTAGCTCAGCCTTTAAGCTTATCTTGCTGCAATATGGTAAAACCACCAGCTCTACCAAGTCTCACAGCTTAATCCTCTGGAAAGTGAAGAAGATCCTGAGGTGTAATTAATTGTTCTGGGGCAGATCATCCCCTTTGCCTCTCAGTTTGACTCCTGGAGTGAAGGACCACACAAAACAAAACAAAATCAACAACCTGCTCCAGGATTAAGGTGTAATCAATGACAAGACCAACTGGGAGCCAAAGCTCATTAATTTGGAATAGTGGCATCTCACTCGTCAGCCTAGGTTTGTTGATTCAGCAAGGCTGAAAACCCTACACCACCAGTGCAAGGTCAGCTGCTTTTCGGCCTCTTTCCTACCCTAACACACTGGAGGCATTTGCCCTTGCCCCTTTTGGACTACCCAACTGGTAAAAGTTATAAAGAATACAGGCTCAATCAGAAAGTCCATGTATCTTTGCTGGACAAGAAACAATTTTCCTGTTGCCCAGTATTTTTCTGGAATAGGGCAAATGCTGCTCAAAATGTTATAATGCTTTGAAAACTCTGATTTTAAGATAGATGGATAATAATCATATATGTATGTATGATTAAAATGTTGTTTGTTTGGTACAGCAAGATCCACCTGAAGGCAGACAGGACTCTAGGTGATCAATAAGCAATAAAATGAATTAAGTTTATTAACTAATGTGCCTGTAAGTGTATGGGCTATTATTTACAAATTGTGTGACCTTGGCATACTGTAAAAATGAACTGGGAGGATGCAATAACTTATGTCAAGCACTGAGCTTAGTGCCTGATACAACCTGAGTGCTCGATCGAAGTTAACTTTTATTATTGTTGTCATTATTTTCGTTGGCAAAGAATCACTGCTGTTACCATGAAACCAGAAAGGTGTTGGGTTTAAGGACATAAAGTCTAGTTGAAAAGAGAAAATACAAGCATGAGCAAAGTAAAGAAGCAACACTTATCTCATATCTTTATGCTAACACTTAATATTTGTATGACAGTTTGTCTATTTACATTAGATTAAACACATTCTAGGATCTGGCAGTTCCGGGCGCTGTGTAAGGACCTTATTCAATATAATTACATAAGGCAGGTTACAGACAAGTACAGTTCTCTCTCATTTTAACTGTCCATAGAGCTTAGCCTCTCTAAACAATGAGGTCCTAGAAGGCAAAGCCTATATGCTGTGGATCTCTGTATTTACCCACCCTCCCTTTCCCAGACAAGAACAATACAAGGCCTAGAGGAGTTAATCAATTCATCTGTGTTGAATGAATGAGTGAGAAACAGAGTTGGATGTTCGTGACTATGCGGTAGAGATAAAACTGTAGTACTTACTAGCCTTTTCAAAGCCAGACACTTATTGAGCATTATCTATGTGCTATGTCCTGAATCCAGTGCTGTGAGTGCCATGAGAGGTTCTAAAATATGGTCTGTGACCCTAGTAAACCCCCATCTGCAGGCATAGGCAGGTTTTCTGAGAAGAAAGCACAAGCTTGTGCAGGAGAAAATGAGTCAACACTGAGCAGTCTAGTCTCCTTCAGTAGGACTGAATTAGAAGACACAGGGCCATGAGGACCTCATTTCTTGGTCCCCATCCTTGACCCATCCAGGCCTGTCCCTGTCCTATGCTAACACCCAGAAAAGGGTCCCTAAAGACTGAATATGGGCACCATGAGCCACTCAAAAAATGCAGCCCTGAAATGCAACTGGGAATTTTTCTAAATAATTTTTCTTTCTCCTTTCCTCTTTTCTAAATTATATTTTAACTCAGGCATGTGGTCTCCTATAAAGTATTAAAATGAGCAGTTGCAATAGAATAGAACACCCACAGTGATAATTTGCCACATATGACATGTAGAACATAACAAAACATGCAGAACATGATAAGACATGTAAAACATGGCATATGAGGTAAATGATTACTTTGGGTATGTTAGAAAAGCAAATATATATGGGTATATACACGTACATATTATAGGTACATATGCATATATATGGGGCTTCCCTGGTGGCTCAGCTGGTAAAGAATCCGCCTGCAATGCGCGAAACCTGGGTTCGATTCCTGGGTTGGGAAGATCCCCTGGAGAAGGGAAAGGCTACCCGCTCCAGTATTTTGGCCTGGAGAATTCCATGGACTGTACAGTCCACGGAGTTGCAAACAGGCGGAGATGACTGAGCTACTTTCACACATATGCATGTATATATATATATAGGTTTCCTAGGAGGCTCAGATGGTAAAGAATCTGCCTGCAATGCAGGAGACCCAAGTTTAATTCCTGGGTCGGAACAATCCCTGGAGGAGGGCATGGCAACCCACTCCAGTATTCCTGCCAGGAGAATTCTATGGACAAAGGAGCCTGCAAAGAGTCAGACACAACTGTGCGACTAACACTTTACTTTTTCATGCATGTGTGTATATGTGTATGTATGTATAGGTGTGTTTTTATGAATGTGTGCGTGTGTGTACACATATGTGTATACTCTCCAGTGAAATTAGTTCTAAGATGGAAAAGTAAGCAGGACACTCTTGCCACACTTTCCCAAACTAAAGCCCATGGAATTTGCTCTCTCAGAAGGGAGGTCTGATACCACTGGAATGAGATGTCATTTTAATTTCACTAGCCTGATTCCTTAAGATCAGAAAAGAATAGTCCTCCTAGACTGGGGCATCGGTAATAGTGCCTCAACAGAGAGAGAGATGCATGCTGGGTGTGTGCTTCTGCAGTCCAGGACAAGCTGGTCCTCAAATCCCTCCAGAGTGCCCTTCCTAGGACTATTCAGAGTGGGACTTATGGCTGCTCTGCCTCTATCCCACGGAGACAGAACTGCACATCTTTTAATTTTCTAATACGCCAACAACACTTTAGATGGGAGATGCACCACAGAGTAAAAGCTGGCTTTTATTTTCATTTATGCACATACATTAGAGAAATTGATCAAGGAAGCATAAGCTTACTCAGAGACACTGACAAACAGGTACTGAATTTAAACAATACAGCAGGAGTCAGGCCCTTAATGTATTAAAGAACTGTACTTTTAGAGGCTCCTACCAAACCTGCTACACTTGAATTCAGTTACATAAATTTCTTTGGGACAGAAACTCTGCATAATTGACTTCTTCACTGGGAAAAGAGCTCACTAATTGAAATGCCTGACAACAAATAAAATAACAGAATCTAGCCTTTTCTTTAGTATAGTAGGGCTCTCCCAGAGCACAGGACAATTTATTTGGAGCTTCTTATACATAGTGTCAAGTCTAATAAAAAAATAGACATCAAGTGAAAATGAAATTTAACGAACAACCTTCCTGCGGGGTCTGGTACATTCTTTTGGGGTGTCTATTCAATCCATGAGCCTCCTCTTGTATGACCACCATATTACCCAACAGAGGCAGGCCCTGCAACCAAACTGCTACCATGAAAATCAGCTTTCCCTCCCCAGCCACTGTCGAGTGTACTGGGAGCAGGGGGAACAGCTGACAAATAAGGTGACTGGAGTCTTTCTCCCTAGACCTCAGCATAGAGACTCAGAGCGAACAGCCAGTCTCTCCTGGTCTTGCAAACTGAGTTAATGGAACCTCCCACTGATCTTATGTGGTCACTACTAACTTTGGTCTGTCCACAGATCACTCCTGCCTTTGTGTGTGTGCCTGTGTGTGAAAGAGTGCATGTGTCTATGTGTGAATATCATCTCTGAAGACTGTCTGCATCCTCTCAGGCTCAGGGATCATCATGTGATCCAGGCCTGGCCAATCAGAGAAGGGACTAGTTCGGGTCTGAGCACATGACCCAGGCTACTGGAGAAGAGCCAAAGAGGAATGAGATAAATCAAACAGATTATTTTAAGAAACAAAATGAAACAAGAGAATGTATAGTTTTCAAGAATAAAGGAGGACAGAATAACTGTCTGGGTATCTGCGGACTTGCTTTTGTGCCAAATCCAATGAGTTAGTCTACGCTTTTAAAGAATTTGCTCACCCATTTGAAAAATCACTCACTATACACTCTCTCTATATATGGCCCAGTAGTGTGAATCCTAGAAATAAATGCATGCATGTGTGTGTGCACACCTCTGTGCTGCAGAACCACAGAAAAGCAGCTGTGAAAGTGTTGCCCTGGGAGCCTGCCTGGGTTCTTCAGACCTTGAGTTATACTGATCCCCTCTGCAAAGACATCCTTCTTCTTTCATTTCCACCCCAATAAGCTCATGATTGGTGAGAACTATGGGAACCAACATTCATAAAGACAACCTAATGAACACTTTAGCAAAAAGACTTCTGACCAAAAGAAGAGGTCTATGAAAAGAAAGGATCTGGCCCTCCTGGTAAAAACAACAAAAACCCTACCCATGGTTAAGGAAAACAAAGAGCAGACAGAGAAGAAAGGGTACATATAACCAGAAACCTTCTCACTAGGAAACAGGGGTGAGGAGGGAGCAGTCTGGCCAAGGGCATCATGTTTAAATAACACAGTAACTATTAGCTCAATTTCCTTACCTCCAAAGCGAGCTCTCGGTGATGCTCCCCAGGTTATAGTCATACAGCTTTGTCAAAATGAGAATCACCTGAAGGCAAAAGAAGAAATCACGGTTAGTTTCAAACAATTACAATTTCATAGAACTGAAATGGCCCAAGGGAGGGCTTAGAATTCCTTTAACGGGTGCTTAACATAATTGAATGAATTGTTGCGGCATCCACTTACACTGATGGGGAAGGGTTTGCCAGTGCCTGAGCTTTTCTTGTGGCTCAGCTGGTAAAGAATCTGCCTGCAGTGCAGGAGACTTCGGTTCCATCCCTGGGTTGGGAAGATCCCCTGGAGACAGGAAAGGCTACCCACTCCAGTGTTGGGGCCTGGAGAATTCCATGGACTGAATAGCCCTTGGGGTTGCAAAGAGTCAGACACGACTGAGCAACTTTCACTTCACTTGCCAGTGCCTTCCCTTAAAAAGGTAAAACTGGACCCTGGGTCCTAGAGCTTACAGAATTTAGGCAGCTCTTTATAAGAAACAAAATACAAAGTCATGAGTTCCAATCTGCACATCCTGGGAAAGGGCCTGTGCAATTAACACAGAAACTTGCTTCATTTGCTTCTTGGCAAATCTTCATATAATTTTAACTTGTTGCTTTTCTTCAACCTCACTCAGAAGAACCCAAACAATTTAGCTCATTCTTTAAGCATTTACTAGGAGCCCAGAATTTTGCCTGATGCCAGAAAAGAACATAAATACAGATAAGGCCTGGTGGTCTGGGACCCACCAGAACTCACGCCCATCATGGCAGCATCAGAAAGCGGCTGCCTTTGTTGCCTGCAGCCCTGACCTAGCTCCACCTGGTTAAGTGAAGCATAGGAGTGCCACGACACTGGGGAAGATTCAACAGAGCAGCGTGTTTCTAACCATGGATGGTCTCAGCCCTTATTTGCTCTCCTTACATAATGAGAAGAGCCTAATAGCTCTGCCTTGTTTTCTGTTGAGGTTCGTATTTCTCTCTTGATAG
Organism: Neotragus moschatus; assembly: GCA_006410615.1. Classification (NCBI taxonomy): domain Eukaryota; kingdom Metazoa; phylum Chordata; class Mammalia; order Artiodactyla; family Bovidae; genus Neotragus; species Neotragus moschatus. Next base: position 563,669 of record SJYA01003019.1, on the reverse strand, counting down.
TTATAACCTAGAACATTCGGCCCAGTCCTGTTGTTTCCAACTCAGCATAAAAAGGTTGACATTGATTTTTTGGATTTCCTCTGAAGCCCAAGGGATTAGTTGTAGCCACAGTGAGCACAGAATGGTCTAACCTTGAATTCCAAGCCAGCAAGCTGCCAAGAAGCTGCTGAATCCTTCATGGTTCTACTCTGCTAGCACAAGGCTTGCTTTACTGAAGACACAGGCAACAGCGAGCGGATTCTGATCACTTCTTTCACAGCAAGCGAACTGGAACTCCATGCCTTAGGTTTGTTCCAACTTCAAGGGGATGAAGGACCATGGCCACCCCCAAACAGGCACAAATCTGAGGACCTGAGCTATAAGGCCACCTCTCTCTTTAACCACTGCACAGACTTCCTTCAAGGATCTGTTCAAAACTGACTTTCTTAGCAAAATGTGAGCATGTGCTAGGCGCTGGGTGCCCTACGGGCATGTCAGATGGCAGGCCTGCGGTGGGGGCATATGCTTAACAGATCCGTGTGCCAATTAAGTTGCTCTAAGTGCTAAATTTCAATCACCGCCGTCCCAGGAACGCTGATCAGTGACAGCAGGGTGGCTGTTTGTTTGAAGACACAGAGATGTCGTTGCTCTTCCTCGGTATGATTTTGCTGAACAGGCCTATAAATCCCCCGCCAAGAAAATGGGGGTGTGGGCATAAAGCGTTTCTCGGTAGTTGCTCTCTTGATACAAGATGGCAGTAAACTAAATAATGAAGTTCAGCCGGCCACAAACTGCATTTCCCATCCATCTGATGAGGGAAGCCACTGGAGCCCCAGAGAAGGAACCTTTTTAACCCAGCATGTAACAGTGTGGAGCCGCTCACACGTGCACGCAGAAGTTGTTTAAGCAATTCACAGGCAGGCGGGCAGGGAGGTAAAAATCCACTCCCCGATTCTTCTTGCTGGGCTNGGAAGCCACTGGAGCCCCAGAGAAGGAACCTTTTTAACCCAGCATGTAACAGTGTGGAGCCGCTCACACGTGCACGCAGAAGTTGTTTAAGCAATTCACAGGCAGGCGGGCAGGGAGGTAAAAATCCACTCCCCGATTCTTCTTGCTGGGCTAGTAAAATGAAAATGCCAGTGATACACTCAGGCAGCTTGTCAATACTGCCCCAGATGAGGCGTTCTTTATGGCATTTCAAAGCGTATCTGCTTGAATCAATCTAATCCTTCGTTTTCAGAATGAAAGCAAGAAAGAAGGGAGAACTGCTAACCTTTAGTTATGCTTCAATCGATTATTTGAACTCTCTTTTCCCCTCTGGTTTTCCCCTTTTCTATCTGTATGCATTATTCACTGCCATACTCCTGAATGGTGATATGTCATTATATAAGGTTGATTTGTTATTGTTTTTCTGTTCTGGTTAATTACCAATACTATTTTATAGAATTAGNGGAGAATCCCAGGGACGGGGGAGCCTGGTGGGCTGCCATCTATGGGGTCGCACAGAGTCGGACACGACTGAAGTGACTGAGCAGCTGACACCAGGTTGTGAAATCTTGAGCAGTCACTGTGTGTGTATGTGAAACAGGAAATCAAGTAAAGATTTTGAGCACAGAGGTAATACACGAGATACTGAGGATACAAAGTTAGATTTGACAGTGATGAATGGAATGGATTAGCAGGTATCATCAAGCTTTCTCGTAAAGAACACAGTGGTAAACGTTTTAGGCTTGTGGGTGACAAAGCATTTGTTGCAACTACTCGTTCTGCAGTTGGATCATGAAAGCAGTCATAAAGGATGTGACTATAAATGGGAATGCCTGAGTTCCAAAATCCTTTATTTACAAAACAGGCCATGGGCCAAATCTGGCCCCCCCAGGCTGTTTGCCAACTCCTGGATTAGAGCAACAAGTACCCGAAAGTTAAGATAACACTTAAGAGTCTTTTTAAACACACTGATGTAAAATTTTGGAGGCTTGCACTAGGGTGGCAGAATAGAAATGGAAAGAAAAGACCAAAAGGAAGAGAGATTACAGAGGGAAAAAGAAAGTGGGACTAACTGGATATCACAGAAAAAAAAGGAGGAAGAATTCACCATAACTTGTTAAGGTTTTGAAAAAACGAGGCTAAGAAGAATAGAAGCGTTACTAATAGGATAGGGTCTTTGTGAGCTGTAAAAACTTTCCTAAAAGGGCTGGAAGAAAGCAATTTGAAAACACGCACATATGGAAACTGGAAGCTTGAGCTATTCTAGAGAATTTTGGTGATGGAGGTACTTAAGAGATTATTTAGTCATTTTATAATATAGCAGAGTAGGTGGCATTTAAATCACAAATCAGTAGATGATTGTCAAACCACAGCAGGCCCAAATCATGTTTTGCTTGTCCTATACAATATTGATTTTCAATGTGTTTTAAAAACAAAGACAGTTGGTTGCCACCATTTCAAAATCAGGAGTTTATACCAAGCTGGAATTCTTGCTTCTCTTGGAGAAAAAACTAAAGGGGCTAAAGTGACATTCCAACACAGCAAAATCAGCTGGAAGGACGGGCCAGTAGCTTTTGCTTATAGGATATGGGCTCTCCGTTCTCTGGGGCAAACTCCATACCATCACTCTCTGACCATCCTTGTGTGGTCCTGTGGACATCTGAGTTTGTGAGCCTTAACTTCAGTGTCTGGGCCTTGGAATCAGACTGCCAGGCTTGTGTCCTGGCTGTCACCATCCTGAGTGGTCAGTTAACTTCCATAAGTTTCCTCATCAAGAGGTGTGGAATAATGTTAGCACCTACTTTATAGGATTATTATAAGGATTAACTGAAACATTATATGTAAAACACTGGCACACAGTAGTCCCTCAGAATGTTAGATACCATGATTTTTATCATTAAGAGAATTGCAGCCCAGACAAGTTACATAAATTGCCCGAGTTGAAACGGTTGAATGGTGGCAGATGAGTAACAGAACTCATTTCTCATGACTCCAGAGGGATTTCAAACACTTGAGTGTATTCCAGCACAAAGGCAATGGGGATGTTTAAAAAATCCAACAAAGGTATGCACTGAACCAAGAAGAAAAAGAAAAAAGAATAAGTCAGATATAATGATGGACCAATATGTTGGACCATATCTAGGTGTTATACCGAAACATAGCATATTAGAGCAAACATAGAATAATTACGTGTCTGCAACTTACTTTTCTGCCAGAGTCATATAAAGGAATTCTAAACATTGATTCTACCATTTGTGACACAGAGTAAAAACCAAGCCCTATCTCACGTCAAAGTTGGGTGACTCGCCTCCTATTCTGGGGAACAAGTGTAGGTAGAAAGACTGGCGAAAATACCCTGGAGCGATTTTGTCCTGTTTATGAATTCTAAGTCCATGCCTGTTTCAAAAGTGGAGGAGAGAAAGTGCTAAGTCAACCAACTTCAGCTAATTAGTTCTTTCTATTTGGTGACTGTAAATCAATGACAGGCAAACTTCTAAGACTTTCACCCTGGCTGAGAAGTTTGCTGTCACTCATCATCCATCACATCTGCCTGATAAGTGGCCTCACTGAGCTCTGTCTAAACAGCACCCAGTTCTCTGGTTATATGCCCCCCTCTTTTTCTCAGCCTATAAGAAAATATGCTGGTGGCAGCTGTTTGTAAGAAGCTGAAGACTTTGTGAAACCAATTGTAATGCAAAGGTCATACTTGCTAAGCTGTTTATAGATTGCAATTTGTAAGGTTATAATGTCACATACCATCAATAACTCAAGGTGGAGAACTACAACTGTTAATAAGTCATCAGTTCTTCACTCTTTTCTTTCAACACTCATTCCCCCAACAGCTTTAACTTATTTCACTGAAGTGTGATTCCTTGAACTTTGAACTAAAAGTTTCATATGTTTATGAGGAAGGGGGGTGGGGGGGAAGCAGAATGGTACATCATAGCTAATTCTTTAACAAGTGTCAAGGCATTTGAACCAATTAAGACCATAGTTCAGATAGCAGTGGTAGCATAAAGACAGTTTTCCCAGGAACCCAAAGATCCAGAAAACGTGTTTACATTATATACGTGAGGCTTAACATCCATCCCTGCCATCCCCTAAACAAGTAAACAAATGAATAAATAGAGCAGTCAAAAGTTGCTGAAATGCACCACATACCAAAAGCTAAAGGATTTTCAGCCTGTTTATAAGAATATATTTGCTGTAATTGTGCTCTGTCAGGAGTTTGTCCAAATGCGTTATTTGGGAAAATAATTAAACTTAAACTCTAGTGAGATTATGAGTACCGAACTTGTTGCACCTGGATTTGGGGGAGGTTATAAACTTGAAGTATCTGATGACAGCTATGGATACTCCATACACTACTTCTCATCGAACCCAGGTCTCCTGCATTGCAGGCAGATTCTTTGCTGTCTGAGCCATTAAAGAAGCCCCTCATGAACAACAGATGTAAACAAAATTCTCAGGCAACCTTCAGAAGCTCATTCATGTAACTCTGGGTAAAGAACTTTGATGACAGAGATGCAGTTGATCTTTTCATACAACCAATGCGCTTTTAAAACAGGACAGAGGCACATGATCAAATTACCTTTCCTGGGTACTTACAGTCATGGGATTCAAAAGAATAATTGATTTTTCACCTTTGATAATATGTTTCCCTGTCTTCAGCTTCAGGTTGAGGCACGTACAAAATGGCAGAGCTCAGAAAAATAGCCAGTTATCCAAAGAGAGGGCAGGCAGGACAGGGCTTCTCATCACAGTACCAGGGGGCTTTTAACAGACTATTCGCTTTGTGTTTGTCTGTTCTTCCTGTCAACTCCTTCCCTGTAAATGTGTCCCCGACTATTTGATTCTTCAATGTTCCTAGGGAGGGGAAACTCTCAGGGATCCCCTGTGAGAAGCTTAGAAAAGCCTGTAAGCACCAAGGATTCACTGAGCATTCCTGAATTTCTGACTCCAAGACCCATTCAAACCTATGGGTTTCCATTTTCGTAAAATTCCAAATCCCAGGTCACCAAGAATCAGACATCAACATATTAGCCCAACCAGAGTCATTATTTATATAAGGATCTCGGTACCTAGAAGTAGTCAGGTATAACAGGACATAGTCTTAGATTAGATTGTGTGTAAGAGACTGAATTGGATTCTTTAACAAGAAAAGCCATTACTGAAATCTGATCAAAGGAAATACAAATTTTAGACTCAATCACAACTTAATGCATATAATTCTCACTGTACTGATGAATTAGAATAATATGAATACTTATTAGTATGTCTAAATATATATTAATCACATTAATCACAGGGGGAATATGTAATGAGCCAAATAAATATTGATATGAAGGGTTGTTAACAAAGTTGTGCTTCTGCTTTTCAGGGTAAGGATCATGTTTCTTCAATACACTGTCTATTCATTAACCAAGACAGCCAGGCTTTCACAGTATTAGTCCACAGAATGTGGAAATATAGAGAACTGTGCCCAGTTGCAAGGACAAGACAACTAATTTAGATTTTAAGGATGGGGAGGAAGGGCACACTCCTCTTTTATCAAACTATTACCATTTCCAGAAATCCATCTGAACTCAACAGTAAGAAAAACATCTTTTCAAGGCACCTGGCTCTTAAGACAAGATCTCTGCTGCCTTCTGTTTCTGCTTCTTTTGCTCTCAGTTTCACAAAGGGATCAGTTTCACAGGTAAAAGATAAAGCTAGAGCAGTTAAATATTGCAGAAAAGGCAAAGGTCTGGTTTGCTGGTTATAAGTTTACCAGCATATTTTAATGCCTTTTAATGTTATTGGGGTATTATTTTAACCAGAGTTTGGTTAAAACTCATCCACTAAAATGTTTTTATATTCATCTTACATCACTGATGCTTAGCTTCCAGGCACAGGAGTATTTCTTACTTTTGGTCAAATGAATGAAATACCAAAGGTGTTAGAAAAGGACATTCAAAATATTGCTAGCTTTTAAATATTTACCTTGGCAATAATATACAATGCTTTGCCTTACCAACTCAGAATAATTATATATACCATCACATTTTTATATTAGTTTCTTATTCAATGTATCTTATGGGCAGGAGACAACCCAAAAATCTATAGTGGACAGACATGGCATACCTATTTACTTTAGAAAATCTACAGTAAAGTAAAATAAATAATTCATTCTTTGCTTTCTGTAAGTCAACAGGGACCCCACCAAAAACAGCACTTTTTTTTTTCCCCTGTGATATAATAATTGAATATGGTCAACTATTCAAGTAAAAAGTGTGTCCTGCTTTCCAGGGATTTATTTGCCTTTTTATCACTACTAGAGTTTCCCTAAGTAACGCTGCCCACAGTCCTTGAAACCAGATTGCACCTATATCAGTAACCATTCTTATAAATAATAACTGCTGGTAAGGACTTATTTAAGTCTATACAGTATGCACTGCCATCTCTGCCTTTCTCACAAAATTCTGAATTGAAGAACTTAATACAAAATAGCAGCAAATGCAAAGTCACCTAAACAGCAGTAATTGTGAGGCGTTTTCCAGCAGGAGAACCAACAGCATAATTCCTGTTATCTCCAACTTGTCCAGAGCCCTAATGGCAATTTGTAAAGGTCACATCTAACTTGGTGTTTATACATAGGGCAACAATTAATTTAAAAAATAAATAAATAAAATTGATAAAAGGTTTTAAAGACAAATTGTTCAGTTCAGTTCAGTTGCTCAGTCGTGTCCAACAGTGGAGAAGGGAATGGCAAACCACTTCAATATTCTTGCCTTGAGAACCCCATGAACAGTATGAAAAGACCAATTGTTAAGAAATTTTAATACAAGATCTAAGTACTTTTACCAATTTCTGGGTAAATGGAACTTACCAATACACCAGAGGGACTGGAGTGTAACAACAGATCACATATGTAAACAGGCCTATATATTTTAATCAGTTATAAGAGAGAATCATAAAGCAAAGAAGCGCCACTGAAGCATGATTTCAATAATCAAAAGATAAGATTTCAAGAGGATAGACTGATAATATATAGGTGAGAGCAATTAGTTTATTTTTAAACCAATTTGGAAATATATTTCCAATGACACAAGCTTATTTACTAGCATGTAAGTTGTCTAACNGAGAGAATCATAAAGCAAAGAAGCGCCACTGAAGCATGATTTCAATAATCAAAAGATAAGATTTCAAGAGGATAGACTGATAATATATAGGTGAGAGCAATTAGTTTATTTTTAAACCAATTTGGAAATATATTTCCAATGACACAAGCTTATTTACTAGCATGTAAGTTGTCTAACCAGTCTTAAGTATTTCTCAGATTTCCCTGCAAAGCTTTGTTGTCGTTGTTCAGTCGCTAAGTCATGTCCAACTCTTTGCGACCCCATGAACTTCAGCATGCCAGGCTTTACCTACAACTAAGCCAACTTAATTTTCCAGAAATGAAGCAGTAATAGTGATCTTCCTATTCTTAATAGGAAGAGTTACCATTCTGACCACTGTTCATGCAGTACCAGATGATATGGAAGTGACTTTTATCTTTATAAGCATATACTTATGGACATATTTCAGAGATGCTTAAAATCCTGAAACCTCACAGACACACAAAATACAATGAGAACACTAGCAAACATGAAGTATGTTCTCATTAAGTTGCTTAAAAATATGCAAATTTTCAGGGTTCCATGATTTCCATGCATGTCCTCCAAAGCCTTACAAGTGGAAACACATTTTGAAAGTGGAAATAAATATTTGAAAAATCAGGGATGAAATAACTAGGGGTTTGATTTAGAAAGTGGATTTTTCTGTCTCACAAATATACCCCTATGTCTTCAGGCTTCCTTGGTGGCTCAGTTGTAAAGAACTTGCCTGCAATGCAGGAGATCCTGGTTCAATCTCTGGGTCAAGAAGATGCCCTGGAGAAGGAAACGGCAACCCACTCCAGTATTCTTGCCTGAGAAAGATGCCTTTATCATATAAAATATCTATATGTCTTTACCATATAAAATAACCAAAATCATTTACATTCACAGACACTTCATATGCCTAGAAAGAAGAAAGAAAAGAAGGAAGGAAGTGAACATTTACAGGGCGTGTGTTTTATGTGGCATTCTGTTAAGTCTGTGCATATACTATAATCTTGGTCAATCTTGATCCCAGGGGCACTTCTGCTTATCAACAATTTAGAGATTACGAAATGTGATACAGAAGGCCCTTTTCTCCAAAGGTCAGTCATTCAGCATCAGTGCCAGAATTCAAATCCTGATCTCTTTGCTCACAGATCAAGCAATCCTTCCATATCCTTAAACTCTACTGGTGACTGTGATGGAACAATTACAAGTTTCTTAACTAACTCCACATTAAGTAACAGCCTTATCTAAAATAAATTTTAAAACATAAATACTGTTTTTCGCAACTTGACTTTTCTATGAGATGGCTAAATGTGGCTTCTTTGTATTTATCCAATTTGGTGTTTGCTCAGCTTCTTAGATACTTAATTTTAAAGTCAAATTGGAGAGTTTTACATGTATGTTTTTGTAGGTGAAGATTTCTTTCTCTGTTTTTCAGATTGGATAATTTCTATCACCTCTCTTACAGTTTCTTACACTCTCCATTCTCCTCACCAATACATATTTTCACTTCACATAGTATTTTTCACTTCTAGAACTTCCATTTGGCTCTTTTCTGATAGTTGCCATTTCTCTTCTAAGATCTTCATCTATTCTCTCAGCATGATCATCTTCTTCTTTAAGTTTTTGAACATATTTGCAATAGTTAGAAATCTTTGTTGTTAACTCTAACACCTGGACCATCCTCAGGTTGGTTTGTTTTCACTACTTTTTCCCTTGACCATTTTAGAACTAACACCCAAAAAAGATGTCCTTTTCATTATAGGGGACTGGAATGCAAAAGTAGGAAGNCTCACTGGAAAAGACTCTGCTGGGGGCAGGAGGAGAAGGGGACAACAGAGGAGGAGATGGCTGGATGGCATCACTGACTCGATGGGGGTGAGTCTAAGTGAACTCCAGGAGTTGGTGATGGACAGGGAGGCCTGGCGTGCTGCGATTCATGGGGTCCCAAAGAGTCAGATACGACTGAGCAACTGAACTGAACTGAACTTCCCCTGACCATAGATGACACTTTCCCTTTTCTTTGCATGACTAGTAATCTTTTACTATCCATTGAATACTGTGGATGATGTGTGGTATGAAATAGACTGTTAGCTTTTCATTAATTTTTTTTTTTTTTACTCCTAATAGATAGCTAAAAAAAAAAATCACTGGCTGATCACCTGGAGCTTATGAGAGTGAAAGTCACTCAGCCGTGTCTGACTCTTTGCAACCCCATGGACTATATAGTCCATGGAATTCTCCAGGCCAGAATATTGGTGTGGGTAGCCTTCCCCTTCTCCATGAGATCTTCCCAACTGAGGGATCAAACCCAGGTTTCCCACACTGCAGGCAGATTCTTTACCATCTGAGCCACAAGGGACGCCCTGGAGCTTATAGGAGCTTGGTTTTACACTTTACTGATGAGGCAGTTTGTATTTTCACTTCAGTTCAGTTCAGTCACTCAGTTGTGTCGGACTCTTTTTGACCCCATGAACCACAGCACTCCAAGCCTCCTTGTCCATCACCAACTCCCGGAGTCCACCCAAACCCTTGTCCATTGAGTCAGTGATGCCATCCAACCATCTCATCTTCTGTTGTCCCCTTCTTCTCCTGCCCTCAAACTTTCCCAGCATCAGGGTCTTTTCAAATTATTCAGCTCTTCACTTAGGCTTCTGGAAATTTCCTTAGCCTGGTACATAGTCTTTATACCTAAGGTGTGTCCCTTCTGTGTCTTAATGGTAGGCTCAAGGTATTTACTAAGCTTCTTAGTTGAAATTCAAGCTCTTATCTCTGTTTCCCCTGCAGTAAATAGCAGCTGAAACCCCTTTTTAGCCCTTTTAGCCTTCAAGCTGTTCCCATCTGCCGGCTCCTTGGAATTCAGGAATCAACAATTTGATACAGATTTTTGAGGCTCCCATCTCTGTGGTTTCTTCATTTCTTAGATACCTCCACAACCACTAGCCTCTGAAAGTTCCAAATTCCATCCACTGACCCTTTGCTTGAGGTCTAACCACCCTGTGACATATACATGGGGGAAGACTCTCAGGGAAAAACTATAAACACAGATTTCATGGGCTAAATCTCCTTCTGTTTCTGCTCTTGACTCTCTCTCCAATGAAGCGGTTTTTCTTTTCCTTCTAATATAATTACCTACAGGAAGACTAGTCCAATACAAGCCATTCCTCTCTTACTCTAAGGGCTCCTTCTTAAAAGTAAACAAACAAAAGCTCTTGTCTTTTACCAGTGCCAAATCCTCCTTTCAATTCTCATCAACCTTTGGAAGATTAGTGTTGCTGTTATTATTACTACAAAATAACTTTTTAAACTTATGTTCTAGAAGACTTTTCATTCTTTTCTGCTTTTGTTTAAGGTGGATTCTGTCACTGCCAACTTTAACAAAAAGTGACAAAAACAGAAATATACTGACTCTATTAGAGTAAAAGGCCATTTCACCAGACTCATCCTCCTTTGCTTTCATTGTATTACAGAGGAATATGGGAAACCATCCATCTGCCGTTTCTTCCCATGTTTGGTGAATTTCCTGTAATGTGTCCAATTAAGTCATCAGAAGAAGTAATGGGAAAGTTAGACGTGAACTCTACTTCACATGTCAACTCTGAAGAGCACCTTTATTCTATAAAATGTGAGTTACACCATACCGCATTTACACTAGGCAAAGGGATCAATCTATTTACTCACTCCTAGGATCTAAAACACAGGTGGGTTTTAAATTATTGCTTTCTCAGAGAGGTACCAGCCAAAGGGCAGTATCCACCTCTCAGCTGATGGTGGTAGATGAAAAATACATTCTCTCTGCTTGCTGCTGGCTAAGGTGAGGCTGCTCCGTATAACCTGGAGCTAGAGGGCTGAGATTACACCAGTTCATCAGCTGGATTTTTCAGTATCCGAGAAAATCTGTCTACTTCTAGAGAGAAATTCAACATTTCCAGGGAAGCCACTGGATTGAAAAATGGGTAGATAAACTTTTTTTTTTTTTTTTAGAATACTCTGCAAGAGGGAAGCCTCTTAAGAGTAAAGTAGGGCAGTTCCTAGGAAGTGTTTGACTACTTTCCCAGAATTATACTCTAACCTGATGCCTGGGTATCAGTAGAGGGAAAAAAAAAAAAGGCATTAATATTTAGCACTCATACAGCTGTATAAATGCTTGCAATGCTCTGCAATAAATAAAATCAGGTCTCAAAATATGCCTTAACACAATTGTAACACAGAAATATCTTTAAACTTTGTAATAACCTCCAGGGGAATCAGCCAGAAGTCGCATCATGTAACCTGATATTATACTGAGCAGAGAGGAGGAGGTTATTCTATAAAACATAATCGGGTACCAATGAGACAAAGATCAAATGTCCTTAGGAGGGGCTTTTTTGCTCTAATTTAAATGACATTAGAATACTCCAAGTGCCTTCCCTAAAGCCCCTCTTTAGGCTGTCTGTCCCCCTTGGCAGTGTCCTCATTCTGTCAAGTTCACTAGTAGTAAGCAATGGCCTTGATATATGGGTAGTTCACTCTCTCTTACTTCTTTTCACTTCCACTCGTCTCCATGCTGTCTCCGTTCAGTAGTACAGTGCTGACACTTTAACTTGGACCCATAGTGCAATTTCCCCAGCACAGCCTCTTCTAATTATCCACCATCGCCATTCTCCCTCCCTCATCGCACAGTACTTCCAAGTTAAGCAATTGGTCCTGGCTATGCCGTCACTGACATTGTCCATTCTTAAGCAGAATTTCTCCTTATGTACACATATTGATAATTCAGCTCCATCCATGTTGCTGTTAATATTCAGTTCAGTTCAACTGCTCAGTCATGTCCAACTTTTGCAACCCCATGGACTGCAGCACGCCAGGCCTCCCTGTCCATCACCAACTCCCAGGGTTTACTCAAACTCATGTCCATTGAGTCGGTGATGCCATCCAACCATCTCATCCTTTGTTATTCCCTTCTCTTCCTGTTCTCAATCTTTTCCAGCATCAGGCTCTTTTCAAATGAGTGAGTTCTTCGCATCAAGTGGCCAAAGTATTAGAGTTTCAGCTTCAACATCAGTCTTTCCAATGAATATTCAAGACTGATTTCCTTTAGGATGGGCTGGTTGGATCTCCTTGCAGTCCAAGGGACTCTTAAGAGTCTTCTCCAACACCACAGTTCGAAAGCGTCAAATCTTCGGTGCTCAGCTTTCTTTATAGTCCAACTCTCACATACATACATGACTACTGGAAAAACCATAGCCTTGATTAGATGGATCTTTGTTGGCAAAGTAATGTCTCTAGTTTTTAATATGCTATCTAGGTTGGTCATAACTTTTCTTCCAAGGAGTAAGTGTCTTTTAATTTCGTGGCTGCAGTCACCATCTGCAGGCATAAGGGTAGTGTCATCTGCAGTTGTTAATATTAACGGTCATATATTTACTGAACAGGTACAAGAAAAAGGGTCACTTTGCCAAAAACACCCTTGTAATGAAGACATCTCTGAAATAGCATATAGTTTTTAAGATAATCCACTCAGAGGCAAAGAGATAGTCTCTCTAGGTCCCTTTAAACCAATACATCTTATCCAGCCCAGGACTGAAAGAACCAAACTTTCATTCTACTCTGAAAACTCAAATTATTCTCACAGTCTACACAGCTTTGGAAGCCTCCTGCATGTTTTAAATGATTCTTTGATCAGAAAGAATGCTGCTACTTATATCATAGTATATGACTGCACAGATCACAAAGGTAAATGGGGACCAAATAGTTGCAATCAAAAATAACAGGATTTAAGAAGACTGGAGAGCATTTAAGCTTTCATTTTCCTCTTTCTATTTCTACCTATAATCCTCTTCATTTTGCACTCACACACACAGTTAATGAAAAAGGTCTACTTTTAAGACACTGAGTAAATCGATTCCTACCTAAAATAAAAGAGGCAAACATGACCAATGAAAAATGCAAAAATGATTATAATTCCATTTAAAGAGTTTATAATTTAGAAACATTATTAGACATTTCTTTTCATTGAGGTAGATTATCCTTTGCAAAATGAAAGATGAACATTTGTGCTTTTCATAATCTTTGCTTAAAGGAAGACAAAATAGGTTTTTCTTAGAGGAAGACTCATCCATAATCTCATCCAGCAAGATTCATCTAGCAAGGACAGCAAGGAGATCAAATCAGTCAATCTTAAAGGAAATAAACCCCAAATATTCATTGGAAGGACTGATGCTGAAGCTCGAATATTTTGGCCACCTGATACAAAGTGCTGACTCACTGGAAAAGACCCTGATGCTGGGAAATATTGAAGGCAGGAGGAGAAGCAGATGACAGAGGATGACATGGTTGGATGGCATCACCAACTCAGTGTTCATGAGTTTGAGCAAGCTCTGAGAAATGGTGAAGGACTGGGAAGCCTGGCGTGCTGCAGTCCATGGGGTCATAGAGTTGGATATGACCGAACAACTGAACAACCACAACTTCCATAATCGCTGATAGCTGGAGCACATTCTACATCATGTTGAAATGAAAGCTGCTACCTTTTCAGCTCTTCAATATTCTATGAGCCTAACTAATCTGACTTCCGCTTATGTTTAGCCATTTGTCAAATACCAGGTCAGCACAGAGTTTAATGTTCCATTGCCTTTGACTTCCATTTTATATCTGACATGTATCTCTCTTGGGATACAAGAAAACTTTCTACCCAAGCTGATGCCTACTCAGCATGTGTTCTAGAAGCAAGAGTGTTATTTTAGCCTCCCCGTGTTCTGGTTGCAGAAGTCAAATGGCTTAATACTTCTTTCCACAATGATGTGTTTGACAAGCTGGCTGGGAGTTGACACCTTTATCCTTTCCATTCCTCAAATATAAGGTACCAGAACCTGAAACAAGAATAGATGTTCAGCGAGATTAATTGGTAAGCTTGGCTGAAATGCTTAAAAGTGCCAAATCTTAATGGTAGTGGGCAATTCTAACTTGAAAACTGATTTTCTCTGAACAGGTCTTCTCTGTATGAGTCCTCAACTTATGCCCGCCAGCTATACTAACAAAAGTAGTTATGCCTTTGGAACAAAGTCAAGAGAACCAAGGGAAGATGAATCCTTGATTTCAGCCTTGAGCATCACAAATAATTATCAGTCTTTGACTAAAAGATCATTACCCTTGAAGCAGAGCTGGATTTTAACTCCAAGGTATGTTGCAGAAAACACTAGAAGGTGGAAAAGGAAGGCCTGTGCAGGGAAAAAGAGAACAGAGGAGAAAAAGAGGAGAGTTAAGAGGAAAAAGAAAAAGCAAGACATTGAGGTTGTATAAAATCATTTTTCCATTTTCTTCTTGCAGCTTCATTTTGAAATTATGCAAACGTCTCATTAATTTCTACATTGAGAATCTGCTTCTGATGGTAAAAGTAAATTACTCTTTTCAGTCTTCTTATTTCCACTTCTACCAGTGACAGATCTGAAAGAGATGAAATAGTTTACCCAATTAAATAGCCCATGTTACACAATGTGACTCAGAATGAATACTGTTTCAATAACTTTGAGGGAAGAGAGATACAGGAAATAAAAAGGTGAGGCCTGAGCATTCAACACAGGATCACAATAGATAAGCTGTTGGATCCTGTTTGTAATTTGTTTGCGGTATATCTCTTCAGAGCTAGAGTCTGCATGGCTTAAAAGCACTAGCAATGACAAAGGAGCCCCTGGCTTTGTTCAGGAGATGCTTCCCAGCACTCACAGGGCTCAGTCCTCCTCTCCTAGTCATGACAATGAGGAACTGGAGTGCTCTTCTGTACAGGCTCAAGCCAGGAAAATAGAGGCCAATTTTGGACTTAATAGCAAGGGATTATAATAGAGTGAAACATATCATGCATTTCCTACAGCTTTTTCTACAATGGGGAAACTGCACAGTGGTTTCATGATGTGTGTTGCAGACCCCAATACTAGGCTTTCCTGCCAATTATAAGATCCAGCAAATTTCTCATAGGACTTTCAAGGTAAGTCTAGATACTATTTCCAGGGCCAAGGTTATGAATGCCTCTTCAGTTCTCCGAGTAGGGCTGGAGGCTTTTCCCATGCCTCTCTTTTCAGAAAGTCTTCATGACTGCGCTCAGACAGCTTGCTTCAGTTTGCGACAATTTTATGTGGAGCTGTCCTGGTAGTTTGGGTTATATTTGAGTGCAAACTGTATTCAATATAACCCTCAAAGCATCCTGTTACTATTTATCATTGCTATTTCACAGAAAATATAAGGCCCAAAGAAATAAAAGATTTAATTATCAAATACAGAGGGGCAGGGCTGTGAATTAGAACATTGGATTCTAGAGGATTGCCCAAGAATTCCTTTTTCAAACAAAAAAATTTTTAAAGCTGGAAAACTAGATATTTTTCTTCATTCTGTAACAAACATCGCCACCAATCTGACATGGGGCCATAACCCCAATACTCACAGCTGAAACTACCAATGTTTTATTTGAATGTATACAGGAGGGAGATCCCCCTGCCAATGCAGGAGACATAAGAGAAGTGATTCGATTCCTGCGTTAGGAAGATCCCCTGGAAGAGGAAATGGCAACCTGCTCTGGAATTCTTGCCTGAAAAATTTCCTGGACAGAGGACCCTGGTGGGTTACAACCCATGGAGCCACAGAGAGTTGGCCACAACTGAGTGACTAAGAATACAATCAACCAAGTAAATTTAATTCATCTAAGGATGGATATGAAAAAGGAGAAATAAGATACATGAAAGGAAACATTCAAAATAAACATATTCCTAATTCATGATCCTGATAAGAAAGATAAAATTAATATAGGCTCATTCACACTCCAATTAAATGTAGTCCCAAGGAGTTTCAAGCAATTTGTATGTTATTCAAATTCTCCTACCTACAGAATTGATTCTTTTGTGGTGAACTCTTTATGTAAAATGACCAGAGCATGACAAAAATCCTTAGGAAATATCCTGAATGTCTTAAAAGCAAGAGCCAGAGAAAAGGAATATAACCAGGCATCAATTTCTCTAACAGTAAGTCACTGCCTGGGCTTTCTTGGTAGCTCAGCTCAAAGAATCTGCCTGCAATTCAGAAGACCCTGGTTCGCTTCATGGGTCAGGAAGATCCCATGCAGAAGGGAGAGGTTACCCACTCCAGTATTCTTGGGCTTCCCTGGTGGCTCAGATGGTAAAATATCTGCCTACAATTCAAGAGACCTAGGTTTGGTCCCTCCAGGGGAAGATCCCCTGGAGGAGGGCATGGCACTCCACTCCAGTTTTCTTGCCTGGAGAATTATCATGGACAGAGCAGCCTGGCAGGCTACAGTCCATGGGGTCGCAAAGAGTTGGGCAGGACTGAGCGACCAAGCACAGAATAGCACATGTTACTGCTCAGCATATAATTCAGCTCTAAGTAATCAGGAAATTTAAAAAATAGGATATCACAAAAATATCCAAGATTACAGAGATACAATTATAGCGGTTGATCCATATTTAAGTCAACAGACACTTTGAGAAAAGATTCTAAGCCTTTTTTTCTTAAAAATGCAATCAATTTAAATGATGATTTCAATTTTAACAGCTGATTAAAACTATTTTGGACAGAAGTATATGCCTCTGAACTGTTTTTGCCCTGAAGTAGAAGTAATCATCCTGAAAGTTAAACTTTGCTGGCAAATGTGTTATGCAGTATTACTTGAATGTGAAAATACCAGTGACGGTTTAAGAACTCACGATATAACATTCTGAAATGGTGCTGAATATTTCTGAGGAGAAGGGAAAGATGAACAGGCAATAACTCATTGGCAGCAATCTGGCTAAGCGTTGACAAACACCCCAGAGGCAGGCACCAAAATGCATTTTGCCTCCTCTCTACCCTTTGGGCAAAGAAAGCAAAGTAAACCATACCAGTAAATCCCACAAAGATCAAACAGAAGCCTCGTCAATGGGAAGACTATTAGTAGTAACTGAAAGGAGGTATAAAATACATGTGGGTATTAGGGGTTAAAAAATGAGAACAGAATAACAGAAGGAAGAAAAAGGAACAGTTTTAGGAATGAATTAGAAATCTGAAACAAACCTGCTGAATCTTAGAGTTACACATCTGTCTGGGTAGGAAAGAGAACTAATGGGATCCATTCATCAAGTTGCTAAGTTCTGCTGGGGATTACTATAGACAAAGCGAACACCAAGTTATCCTACAAATTGGGAAGGGGCAGCAGGAAATGGGGAATTTCAGCTTCATTTTGCCAGGTGAGGTAGGTTAATACTAGTTACTAAAAGTTAAATAAAAGCTAAAAAAAAAAAGGTGCTGCTTTTCTGGAGCATTACATTGCTCTTTTATTCCAAAGTTAGGACCACATGGGAAGCTGAGCACTTAAACACTGTCCCCAGAATATCAGTCATGCTGGAAGCAGCAGTTGTAGCAACAGTAATAGTCAGAACAG
The DNA here is from genome assembly GCA_006410615.1 of Neotragus moschatus. Classification (NCBI taxonomy): domain Eukaryota; kingdom Metazoa; phylum Chordata; class Mammalia; order Artiodactyla; family Bovidae; genus Neotragus; species Neotragus moschatus. Next base: position 546,173 of record SJYA01003019.1, on the reverse strand, counting down.
TAGCAATGGGGATAATAACACAGCTCTGAAAGGTAACTTTTCAAAAAATGGTAAAATCATATAGATATATAAAAAAAATAACAATGGCATTTATTTGGCTTCCCCCCCCCCACCATTAGAATAATGTGCTCAACATACTTGGGCTTTCATTTGAATAGAAACACTAGAATTTTCACAACACAATTTACATATAAGGCCCAAGTGAGTCAATCAGTAACATACACAGATATATAACCACATACACTCATAAAGGGGAAACTTGGAAGATGTTTTAACCAATCAAAGGAGAAGTGCAACGCAGTCTCAACTTACTGTATATAGATTAACAGTGTGTTGAAATGCATATGCAAAAGGAGGCAAAACTACCTTCGGAGGCTTGAGCGAATTGGTAGAGTCTCTGCAGGTCAGGATGTGATACGTTTTTCATAGACAAAATTGTGTTTCGTTGTTATCATTGATCTACATACAATTTAAACACTTAAAAACTAGCTCTCACAAAATCAGAATCGGAGAACTACCAGAAGGGTGTGCTATAATGTATAATTTTCCACCAAGTCACAGATTTTCCCCTATAACAGGGAAACTAGAAACCTAGGATCCTTAGAAATCAGTTGGAGTTCCACATTAAAGCCACACGCATAACTTCTCACAGCCACTACCCACCCTCCTCTACCTGCCTCTCTCTGTACCAAGAAATCAGAAGCATACTGTTTTCAGAGCTACAATTGTTCCATTTGCAAACGAGGGATCTTAATGATACAACAGCAGACAGGCAATATGGTGATCATTCTGGGTGATTTGACCAGAGTGTGTAACCTACATAATGTGATCAGTGAAGGTACTTTTGGGGGAAATGACAAAGTCTAGTTTATAAGGAACTTAAACTCAATGTCTCTACCACTCAGGGAAACTTGCCCAGTGCCCAGGGCAGTTAAAAAGAATATCTATCATGTTTTCTAAAATGAAAGGAAATATGCTGAAAATTACAAAAGAAGCATATGGAACTCCATTCTCATTGCTTTTTTTTTTTGGATCTTCATTTAGGGAAAAGGAAAGAGGAGGAGGAATATATAAAATTATTTTTACATCCTTTTTTTCTCTTTGCAAAACTGCACCAGAACAGTCGGTGCCTTTAAGTTGTCGGGTAATGTTGTGACCACAAAGCTGGAATTACATAAAATAGTGCTCTGATATCCTCTTTCTCAGTAATGTTAACTACCCTGAGAGAAGAACTTCACATTATTTATCTGTATCCTCAGCACAATGTCTGGTACATAGTAGATGTGTTACAAGTGGTTGATGAACCCAGCCTTCACCTTGCTCTCAGTTTCTGGCCTGAGCTGCTCACAGTATGCCCAGTCCTGCTCATGAGGGCCACTGCTTCTGAATTTCTAACATATTTTTCCACACCTGCAGCTTCGACAGGCTCCTGGAACCTCACTACTGGCACAAATTCACCAAATCTGACCCACTAGTTCTCTCTGACCACAGCGAGCCTCTCCTGTTGTAGACATATTGCCACCGAATCATCCCCTAACTCAGCCTGCAAAAAAAGTAACTCCTTCGATTCATATCATTTCCAAACACTTTATACTCATGCAAAATAGGGGACAGGTTTCAAGTCATCTGAAGAAAAACTAAAACCAGAGATTTCCCTTATTCAGGAAACCTCCCAAGGAGCATCAGAAGCCAGGGAAGTGTGTGCCACTCTCTGAATGACTTTTCCTAAGTCTACATATACAATGTGGTTCAAAGTGAAAGAATACGATTTGACCACTTTTGCAGTAAAAATAAGCATCAGTAAATTAAAAACCATGCTTTCGTTTGGTGATGTGCTTCTCCCCATCACACTAAACTGCTTCCCAAGGATCTCCATCCCGGACATCCACCTCCCCTATTTACAGCTGCACAGGTAGGGAGAGAAGAAAGGACGGGATGGACTCTGCATTTAGGATCATTTATACTGGTTACTTCTCAGGGATTCAGCAGATACTTTCACTGTCTGATTCTGCTTTAGGAAGCAATTCAATGCAACTAGAAGGAAAAACAGAAAGCAAAAACAAAACAGAAGCCTAACCTGAAAAACTTCCTGGTATTGGTGATGTCAGGCTCACAAATTTCATAAGCATCTTCTAACAGACATAAATCACACATGGTCATATCCCTTGCCTTCACATGACTTGTTAGTCTTTTATTAAAATGCTCCTGAGTCAAGGGGTATAGAACTTTCTGTGCCAAGTAACAGCTACAGGATGAAGCTTAGCTTCTGAAAACTCAGCCTCTGAGGTATCAGCATAACAGCATAAATGAAGCTGCTGGGTCACCTTAATTGCTGGGGTCATTCACAACAGCTTTCTTCTGATCAGGATTCCAAACCTCTGGCTACTTTCTTTAGTTAAGAACACATTTTGATAACCAAGGAAGACCTACTCTACAGTACAGAAAACTATGTTCAATATTATGTAATAATCTATAAGGGAAACAAATTCAAAAAAGATTATAAATATGTTCACTTAAAAAAAAAAAAGGCGAAAGGAGAAGAGGGCAGCAGAGGATGAGACGGTTAGATAGCATCACCGACTCAATGGACATAAATCTGAGCAATCTCCAGGAGACAGTGGATAACGGGAAAGCCTACAGTCAATGGGGTCACAAACAGTCAGACACAACTTAGCGACTGAACAACAACAAATGTGTGTGTGTGACTGAATCTCTGCGCTATGCATCTGAAACTTACACAATACTGCAAATCAACTGTACTTAAAATTTTAAAGCTATACAGCAGAGATAAAACTAAAAGAAAGCTGTAAGGAGGCCTGGGTATGGGTGAGGTAAAGGAACTATTGAGCACAATTTCATCTCACTCTCCTTTTCTTTTTAAGAGTGTTCTTTAATATGACAGCCAGTCTTAAACTACTTTTAAAGGCTGATGACTTGACCTGGAATTAAAATAAGCTATATTAGATACTTTCTGATACACCGTTAAAGTGAAACAGCCATTATCTTTTTTACATTAAGAGAAGGGCAGAATGCCATACCCTTTCATTTCTCTAGTAAATCAAATTGAATTATTCATTAGCACTAAATATTTCCAAACTCTGTCCTGCTCCACATGCACATAGCATTACCTCATTTTAAACAACAAATGGAACAGTTTTATCGCTTCTAAAAATAACCCCTCTGATACATTGAGCTCCTACAGTTTTGGACTTTGCAAAAATTAATTTCTGTGGCTAGTAAAGCTAACAGCCTCTAGAGTAGACTCAAATGGTAAAGATAATAAATGAGCAATTAAATAGCAGCCCCCCTGTATTCTTTTTCAGTTCTCCCATTTGTCACTGACTATAGAACTTTAGTGCTGAATCATTCTTGAGATCTGAGGTTAGCCAAGAAGAATTCAAATTAAAATCTTAAGAAATAACTAGCTGTGCACCTGAAACTATCACAACATCATTAATCGGCTATACTTCAACATAAAATAAAACATTAAAACAATAAAAAATTAATTACTCAGAAAAAAAAGAAAGAACTAGCAACTAAAGTTTTAAAGTTTTACAGTTGGTCAAATGAAGGCAGGTCCCTAATACCTGCCTAAGAGCCAGAGTGAAGCCACAGCTATAGATTTATAGGAGTCAGGCTTAATGGAAACCCACATATAATGCCCAGCGTCTCAGACCACTAAATACGCACTTAACCACACATGAAATACACAAATCCCAGCATACACACATACCCTACCAAACACACACGCACGCACATACACCCCATTTACCACCACTACCTAACACATACATGAATAAACACCCACATCCCATCACACACACACACACAGCATACACATACGCATTGCCAAACACAATGCCATACACACCCCAATAGACAAAGATCACTTTTCTCCTCTGAGATCTGATCTCTCCAGACACTCGAGTCTTTTTCATATGGAATCCTATCTTCCGTCTTCAACTCTGATCGTTTTCCATCTGCTGTGTCCTGCTTCATTAACAGGAGCTCATCAGAGTCACATCAAACAGTGAAGATGCATTGTTCCTATTACCATTTATAGCACCGTTTGTTTCATTTAAGGAAACGGGCTTAGTCCCTGGCTTTAAATTACACAGCAGAAACAGGATTTCAGAGTTCAGAGTACATATTTATTCGCCCATCTCTTCACTCTGTCAGAGGAGAAATCACTTCGAGTTGACTTCTAAGACAAACTGTTTCCATTTGTACCAGCAGAAGCTCAGCTCTTTCGAACAATAACTTAGCTTCAGGGACTCCTGAGCCGTTCCCGTTTCCAGATCAGGCAGTAGCCTCAAGACTGCTGCTTCTGCTGCTAAGTCACTACAGTCATATCCGACTCTGTGCGACCCCATAGACAGCAGCCCACCAGGCTTCCCCATCCCTGGGATTCTCCAGGCAAGAACGCTGGAGTGGGTTGCCATTTCCTCGCCTCAAGACTACCCCTCCTTAATTCAGGCCTTACAAATTCAGCCAAGGGCTGAGCTCAGAATTTTACTTACGCCTGATGAAGATGGATTTCTCAAGTGTTAACAAGAAAGGGGAAATTGTATTATCGTGACGACTGACGCCAGCGTTCTTCCTAGGAGGAAATGTCTTTGGAAATAGACCTGGGTCGTGGGTTCTTATCTTTTGTGTGTTTTATTTTCTTTGCTCCTATTTGTTTCCTCTTACGTGGTGCTTTTTTGAAAAGGTCTCAGCAGATGCCAGCTGAGCCATGGGAGACAAAGTTTGGAGTTTCTGAAACAAACTGGAAAGGAGCGGGTGAGGAGAAGAGAGTACTGGTAGAGAGGAAAGAAAGAAAAATCCAACAAGAGTCATGGTAGAAACCTACACACCTGTGTCACTAATGTCTCCCCATTTCCTGCCAAATCTTCAATTAAACCTACAAGACTAACAAAGACTGGAAATAAGTGATTCCCCCCCCACCACCACCACCAAAGCTGTTACTATAGCACCAGACAATGATTTGTATTTTATGGTGTCTGAAGCACACCCATGAACTGGATACCAGGTGGCCCTAAGAACATACTCTACCACCATATTCCTAAGAACTAACAGAAACCTTAACTACAATTTTACCTGAAACTTGAGTTTCAGTAAGCCTCACACTAACGTCTGACTTACACAAAGTAACTATTTAAATTAGATGGTACAGACAACACTGAACAATACAAATTAATAAACTTTTTTCTTTTTCTTTTTTATAAACTCATATTTTAACACATTATTCTTATTACTTGCTTGCTTCAAAGGACCCATGAATGAATGGCACAATCCCTGTCCTCAAGGAAATGTACAGTCTAGTGAGTGAAATAAGATATAGACATAGTTATAACATGAGGCAACATATGAAGTACGGGAATGTGGATTGTGGAGCAGGACCAATGCCAATTTCAAAGAGGGGAGAAAAGAAAGGTGTCAGTGATTCTTTTGAGAGAATACCACATGGAGATGTTACCGGTATGGAAACAAATCGTGGGAGATGGGGGAAGGACTATCTTATTAGAGCTTCTTGTATAATTATCCCAACATTTCCCAGATTAAAGGATAGTAATACTATCTTATGAGCCTCTACATTGTCTTAAATATAGTAGTTCCTTAAAATTAATATTTGATTGACTCCTAGGCTGAGGATCAGCATAAGCATAAGCAGAGATTCGGGATGGGGCAAGGAGTGGACAAGAGATGTCAAAAGTCTAGTTTGCCTAGAACTTAAGATGTAAGGTAGAAAACTGCATGGGATGCGTGGTGAGGCTAGACTGGGGCCAGAGGGAGAGGCGTCTACACCCAGTCCTCTTTATGCACTGGTGGGGTGTGGTGGGAGGGTTCTTGGTCAAGGCAAGACAGCACAGGCGCACTTGTGACCCATTATTCCAATGTCATATGAAGCATACAAGGGGACAAATCTGTCAGTGGGAAGCCCAGGAGAGGAGAATTCAGTTAAAAACGAAGCCACAGACATCCAAGCTGACGTTGCGTTAACAGGAATGAAAAATAATAGGACACTGTCAGTGATAAGCTTAGGCTGTTGAGAGGCAGGGGACTGCTTCCAGTTAGTTTAACAACTATTCACTGAGCATCTCCTGGTGTTCTGTCCAAGGCAGTTAAACCTGGCACCACAAGGATTCATGCCAAACTAATATTAGTGGTTATACCTGAGGTGTGAGTTGGAAGGGAAGAAATTTATTAACTCTTCTCCCTCACAGAATTAATTTTCCTTTGGCTTATTACAGTGGTGATGTGTCACTTTTACGATTTTGAAAAAAAAATAATAAATCCTAGAATATGTAAATGAAACAAAAAAGTGTTACATAGTAAGTGAACATGGCAGATACCCCTGGCTTTGTATGCCGAATCAGGGAAAGGAATGGCCTCGAGTGAATTAAAAGTCATCTTTATCTCATCATTAAAGCAGGCCCACGAGCATCACCACAAAAGGTGTTAAGCTATTAGTTTGTGGTTTTGAATATCGCCTGAAGTAATAAAGCCATGTTTCAATTTAAAACGTTACAGTTTTCATGCTTCTCATTAAGCCAAACTAATATCTCTCTCAATAATTCTGAATTTGTAAGGTCAGACTATATCGAAACTGAAAAATAATTATGGATTGAGTGAATCTTCCCATTTCCTTTAATTATTCTGTCAGACCCAGGCCCTGGGAAAGCTTCTACCCAAGGACTAATTTAGGAAGCTTCGAAAACAGTCACTTTTGGGGGCTGTTAGTTGCCCTGTCTCGCTGTGCGCAACTTCTTCCAGCCCACACAGCACATACTGAAGCGGAAACTGTAGCTAATGAGTCCTCATTTCTACAGCTGCAAAAACCTGGGAGAATTTAAGAAAACAGAGCATAACTTCCCTGAATATGCTATTTCACATGAATTGTATGTATGTTGCACTTGCCTACAAATGAACTAAGATAATCGTGTCTAGCAAATCCAGGCTGCATTCAGCAGAGAATCTCATCTGTGTCTATGGAGAGCTCAACCATAAAATTATGTCACTTCATAACTTAGCTCTGAGTTTAAATCCCAGATGAAATAACATGGGTACATTGACACAAAAGTACAAAGGTGTCCCATGTCTTTGTCCCACTATTTGCTGCCACATCTCAGTCAGTGTAGGGGTTGTTACTGAGATCCCATGAGGGGACTGGTGTTCTGATGACAGTCAGCGAGGGCTGTATCCCTCGGGCCCACTCCTTACAAGAAGTTATTCTATAGATCAAAGTATCAGTCCCTCAATTGTGTCTGTCTCTTTGCGACCCCATGGACTAAAGCCCACCAGGGTCCTCTGTCTATGGAATTCTCCAGGCAAGAATACTGGAATGCGTGCTCATTCTCTTCTCCAGGGGATCTTCCCAACCTAGGGATCAAACCCAGGTCTCCCCTATTGCAGGCAGATTCTTTACTGCCTGAGCCACCAGGGAAGCCCCCTATAGAAAGTACTTGTCTGCATAAAAAAAATTTTCACTTTGCATTCTTCCAATGGAGCAACAATATAAGAACATGTACATTTATATCTTTAGGTGTAAAATATATTTCTACATTTCTATTTGTATCTACGTCTATCCTGAGAAGTCACTTCCTGCTTTAGCTGTCCCATAAAAGAAGGATATCAATCATTTAGATAAATGCCTGAGAAGGAATAATAGGTCTGATGTTTTTCTGGTATCTCTTTCAGATCTAAAATTCTAGGCATAAAAAATGTGCCAACACTCTTGCACCACAACCCTCATGGTGATGACATTATCTGCAGGGTCTGTGTGATTCTGGAAGGAGTCTCTGGCCTGTGAGGACAGAAGTTGTAAGAGATGGAGACCATGTTCCAGGGAAGGTCCGGACTCCTGATCAGGACCACTCTGCCTCTCATTACATAATACAGTTCTAAATATTTGGAAGCAAGGAAGAAGGAAAGGAGAGACAGAGGAAGAGAAGGGAGAGGGAGGGAAATACTGTGACTATAGAATTTCACCATTAAAAAGTGATCCACGACTATAATTAATAATTCGGTTTTGTATACTTAAAGTTACTGACAGCGGATCTTACGCATTCTCAGTACACACACACTTACACACAGAGGTAATTTTGTGAGATAACGGATGTGCTAAATATCTTGACTTCGGCAATCTTTTCATAACATAGCAAAAGTGAAAGTGAAGTCGCTCAGTCGTGTTCGACTCTTTGTGACCCCATGGACTGTAGCCTATCAGGCTCCTCCGTCCATGGGATTTTCCAGGCAAGATTACTGGAGTGGATTGCCATTTCCTTCTCCAGGGGATCTTCCTGACTCAGGAATCGAACCCAGGTCTCCCGCACTGCAGGCAGATGCTTTACCATCTGAGCCACCAGGGAAGCCCCATTTCATAACATATATGGATATCAAATCATCGCATTTTATATCTTAAATACATACAATTATATTTGTCAAGAAATAAATGTGATTTAATTATGCCTTCTATTTTCTAATCTATTTTACTGTATAATTTTCCAGTAAATGTCCATTATAAATATACACAGAAGTATTTCAACAGAATAATCTCCACAATGTGTTTTACTATATGAATAAACTTTAATGTCTTTATATACTCAAAAAATGTACCTTTAAATGACTTATCTGGTGATACCATCAAAAGTGCATTTTATAGAGCACTGTACAAAAAGCAAAAGTTAATAATTTCTTAAACTTCCTCCCCCCAAAATTAACAAATAAAAAGCAATCTATGGCATATCCATTTTTAAAGCAGAGAATCCTATGGTCACTATGTGTTCTAATTTCCCACACGAAAGTTTGGATTGTTAAACAGAGTTCTTTATACAACAAACCTTCAGGTCCCTTCTTTGGTTAATTCCCAGATATTCCTCCTGACTTTGTTCAAGTATCTGCTCCTCTGAGAAGTCCCTCTTGGACTTCTATCGGCCCATACTTGGGCTTGTGAGCTGAATATCTGTAAAACTGTAGATCATGTTGCCTCCATCATAGTAGCAATACTTAGAAAAAGATAAATCCTCATATGGACACCTGTATGTGTGTGTGTGTGGAGAAGGCAATGGCAACCCACTCCAGTACTCTTGCCTGGAAAATCCCACGGACGGAGGAGCCTGGTAGGCTACAGTCCATGGGGTCACGAAGAGTCGGACATGACTCAGTGACTTCACTTTCCCTTTTCACCTTCATGTATTGGAGAAGGAAATGTCAACCCACTCCAGTATTCTTGCCTGGAGAATCCCAGGGATGGCAGAGCCTGGTGGGCTGCTGTCTATGGGGTCGCACAGAGTCGGATACGACTGAAGCAACTTAGCAGCAGCAGCAGCATGTATGTGTGTGTGTGCGCACACGAACGCACATGTATGCATGTAAAAGTAAGTTTCTAAAGACAGCCAAAGAACTAACCTAACAAAACAAAACAGCAAGTCTTCTGGTCCTGAAGGAACTTTCTTCAATTGCTGACCAATCAAACAGTTACCCACACAGATACTTTAATGCAAATATCTGAAAAAGAGTATGTCTACACAAAGAGTCCTAGAATATTCATGGCTGCTATCAAAAAGACCAAATACAGCAAATAATTCCTTTTTTTAATTTTTTTTTTACTTTATTTTACTTTACATTACTGTATTGGTTTTGCCATACATTGACATGAATCCGCCACAGGTGTACATGAGTTCCCAATCCTGAACCCCCTCCCACCTCCTACCCCATATCATCCCTCTGGATCATCCCCGTGCACCAGCCCCAAGCATCCTGTATCCTGTATCGAACATAGACTGGTGATTCGTTTCTTACATGATAGTATACATGCTTCAGTGCTATTCTCCCAGATCATCCCACCTTCTCCCTCTCCCTCAGAGTCCAAAAGTCCACACTATACATCTGCGTCTCTTTTGCTGTCTCGCATACAAGGTTATCATTACCGTGTTTCTAAATTCCGTATATATATGTGTTAGTATACTGTATTGGTGTTTTTCTTTCTGGCTTACTTCACTCTGTATAATCGGCTCCAGTTTCATCCACCTCATTAGAACTGATTCAAATGTATTCTTTTTAATGGCTGAGTAATACTCCATTGTGTATATGTACCACAGCTTTCTTATCCATTCATCTGCTGATGGACATTTAGGTATTTGCATGTCCTGGCTATTATAAACAGTGCTGCAATGAACACTGGGGTACAGCAAACAATTCAAAACAAATAATTGAAAGAAGGTCAAAGATATGTGCATAAGAAAATTCATCACAGCATTATTTGTAAGAGAAAAAGAAGCTGAATAATGTATAAACTTTAAAAACAGAGGTTGAGTAAATTACAGAAATTTTAAATAACAGAATAATATAAATAGTAAAATTATAGGTTTTTTGAAAAGTATTTCATAAAGTAAAGGATATAGAATTTATCTGAAATCCATAGATATATCTATATAAATATCTCTATAGATGTATCTCTATAGATGTATGTATGCATATATACATATATATATGTTAACATAGTTATCTTGGAGGTTTATAGGCAATTTCACTTCCTTTTTGTAGTTTTTTGCACTTTACATAGCTTCTACAGTAAGAATATTTCACAATATGATTTCATATCATATACAATATGATTTCAGTGTAATCATAGGGAAATTTTTTTTAACAAGGTGGGATCACAAAAATAATAATGAATAACAAAAATAGGCATAAGACTTTGAGGTATCCTCTGGCATTAAAATTAAGGAAGCTACAGTTCTCCTTTTACCTATCTTTTGATGCCTGATGATAAGCATCTGAATGAAGACCTAGAATTACTTGAGTCAATAAATACTTCACTTATATACTATTATGATTAAAAATTATATCAATTGTCTATTCTTGATTCTGTGATAATTTGTTTTTGGCTGGGATGTATAATCTTGAGGTTCCTTATCATATGTCCATGCTAAGTTGCTTCAGTCGTGTCCGACTCTGTGTGACCCCATAGACGGCAGCCCACCAGGCTCCCCCGTCCCTGGGATTCTCCAGGCAAGAACACTGGAGCTGGTTGCCATTTCCTTCTCCAATGCAGGAAAGTGAAAAGTGAAAGTGAAGTCACTGAGTTGTTTCCAACTCTCAGCAACCCCATGGACTGCAGCCTACCAGGCTCCTCTGTCCATGGGATTTTCCAGGCAAGAGTACTGGAGTAGGGTGCCATTGCCTTCTCCGGTCATATGTCCATAACACCTTATATATTTATCATAATACATCATCACAGCAAGTTTTAGTAACTGATTTACTTCTGTCTCTCCTATTAGGTGTTCAGTTTATGGAAGACTGGAAACTCCCATTCCCTCGCTCAACACATACTAACTGACAACATATTATATAGGTCCTGCTGTAGAACCTGTGATAGAACAGTGAGGGGAAAAAGANGTCATATGTCCATAACACCTTATATATTTATCATAATACATCATCACAGCAAGTTTTAGTAACTGATTTACTTCTGTCTCTCCTATTAGGTGTTCAGTTTATGGAAGACTGGAAACTCCCATTCCCTCGCTCAACACATACTAACTGACAACATATTATATAGGTCCTGCTGTAGAACCTGTGATAGAACAGTGAGGGGAAAAAGATCGAAAACCACAACTTATGGCCTTGTGTCTCTGATTCCCAGCCAACCCTATGAGTAGCATGCAATAGGTATCAATAGGGGCTTCACTGTGGCTCAGACAGTAAAGAATTCATCTGCAATGCAGGAGACCCAGGTTTGATCCCTGGATCAGGAGGATTCCCTGGAGAGGGGAGTGGCAACCCACTCCAGTATTCTTGCCTGGAGAATGCCATAAATACAGGAGCCTGGTGGGCTACAACACGCAATCACAAAGAATTGGACACAATTGAGTGACTCAGCACACAGACACACATACACACACACAGAGGTATCAATAAACATGTGTTAAGTAAATTAATAAGTGATGATATGATATATCAAATCAAAACAAAAAAAGAACAGGTAGTACAGGAACACTCTGTAAAGAACAATGAAGAAATTAAAGAAACTCAGGAGGGGAACAAGTAGGAAACCCAAAACATGTATTTAAGGAAAGAAAAAGTGTTGGATTTTGAAAGAAGAGTACATAAAAATAGTAAGTTTCAAATTATGTTCCACAGACGCCCAGATTCTCCTAATATTCTCATTCCTTTTAAAACTATTTTTGATAAATTTTAAGTTATAATTTAAAAATTATGTTCTCAAATGTGTTCTATAGCAAACATTAACACTCCAGAGAGAGTGTGTTCATTTTTTTTCTAGTTTGTTTTTTCAGTGTTAACCTCAGTTTACAACTTTAACTGCAATCCTGGTATAATTATTTGAAATTCCTTGAGAAAAGTCATCATGGAAAAAGCAAGAAAATTCCATAAAAACATCTTTTTCTGCTTTATTGACTACGTCAAAGCCTTTGACTGTGTGGCTCACAATAAACTGTGGAAAATTCTGAAAGAGATAGGAATACCAGACCACCTGACCTGCCTCTTGAGAAATCTGTATGCAGGTCAGGAAGCAACAGTTAGAACTGGACATGGAACAACAGACTGGTTCCAAATAGGAAAAGGAGTGCGTCAAGGCTGTATATTGTCACCCTGTTTATTTAAATTCTATTCAGAGTACATCATGAGAAACGCTGGACTGGAAGAAACACAAGCTGGAATCAAGATTGCTGGGAGAAATATCAATAACCTCAGATATGCAGATGACACCACCCTTATGGCAGAAAGTGAAGAGGAACTAAAGAGCCTC
>SJYA01003019.1:513082-531739 GCA_006410615.1 Neotragus moschatus | reverse complement strand
CTCCACCTCCTTAAAAGCAATGACTATAAGTCTTGCTCATTTTCTTTCCCAACTGACCACCTTTTATGCAACAAGCATTTAGTAAAATGCTTCTTGAATGAATATTTTCAAAGTCAAGCACAGTACACCATTATGTAGATACAGAACAATTTACACACTGAGGAAGTTTCACTGGAGTTTTTGGATCAAGATGACAATATAAGATCCTGAACTTCCCTCCTTGCACACACACATGGAATCCACAACAACTACACACTGAGTACTTCCCTCTCAAAGACATTTAGGAAATAGCTGAATGAGTCCTGTACATAAACACTGGACTGTTAAACAAAAAAGCCCACATCCAGCATGTAGGAGATGTAGAAAACAAACCTAATGGTTACCAGGGGAGTTGGGAGATTGGGACTGACATATACACACTACTGTATATAAAACAGATAATAAGGACTTACTGTATCGCACAGGGAATTCTACTCAGTACTCTGGAATTACCTATGTGGGAAAAGAATCTAAAAAAGAGTGGATGGATATGTAACTGATTCACTTTTCTGTATAGCTGAAGCTAAGAACATTGTAACTCCAATAGAAACTAATTTAAAACAACATAGGAGTGTCTGAGCCACAGTCTTGCTGTGAACCCCATCCTGATCATGGTGACACACAACCAGGATGAAAATACAACTATTAGCTTCTCTGAGTAATAAAGGTTTAAGCCCCAGCTCTTAATATGTCCTTCCACCTGAGAGATGGGCTTCCCAAACATCTAACATCCATGAAGTCCAGAAAGCCAGAGTGAACAGAGAGACAATACTTACAGGGTTCATGGGGACTCACCATGCCTAACACTGCCCCTGTCCAACTGCACAGCATAAAGGCAACAGGCTGGAATGCACTCAGTCTTTCCATGAAAGAGGCTCATTTGTTTATATCGTAAAAGCCTCAGCCTGAAGAGGCAGGCTTCTAACGTAACTCTCCAGGGACTGACTTCCATACTCTCCAGTGATGATGTAGGCCAGCTAGTGCCATCTCACCCTTCCTGCCTGGCTCCAGGTCATTGGTATCTCCCATAAAGGAGCTTGTGCATGTATCTGCTGTTCTGGTAGTCATTGGGGGGTTATGTTCACAGCTCAGTGAAATGGTAGCATACCAAAAGAAAGAAAAAAAAAACCAGCAGTTTTTAAATAGCTAGCTATCTTCCCAGAGCTCAGCGCAGAGGGAGCATACAGAAACTTACATCTCCCAGTCTTTCCCTAAAAGAGATCTGTTTACATACTTTAAAAGCTGTTGCCGGAGGCTCAGTCTTCCACTCATCTTGCATCTAACTGCTGACTGAAATCCTCCTCCCTGTTGGAACACTGACAGGTCTGGGCACACCCTCAACTACAGAGGCACAAAGAACAGAAACAAACCTCCTTGGACAATCACGAGAGTTTCAGAGATGATCAAGAGGTAGGGCAGAGCTGAAAAGTAAGGCTCATCTCCTACCTGAGATCACCCCTTCAAGATGGGAGGGGAAACTTGTAGCTAATGCATAGAAACCAACAGAAAGGGACAAGGCAAAGGGAAAAAGAAAAGAGAAATATGTTCCAAAGAAAAGAACAAGCTAAAACCTCAAAATGACCTTAAAAGAAATTGAGATAAGTGTTTTCCAAATAAAGATTTCAAAACAGCAGTCACAGAGACACCCATCAAGGTCAGGAAAACAATGCACAAAGTGAGAATTCCAACAAAGACAGAAAATATAAATGACAAAGCAATGAATACAGTAACAGAACTGATAAATACAATAGAGGCATCCAGCAACAGACTAGATGAACTGGGAATAAAAGATGAGCAAACTCAAAGAGGGCAGTGGAATTCATCCATTATACACCAAGTTTTTAAGTAGCTATATGGTTAACTAAAGAGTGAAGAGATAAATTAGGAGTTGGGGATTAACATGTACATGCTACTATATATAAAATAGATGATCAACAAGGACCTACTCTATAGCACAGGGAACTCTTATCAATACTCTGTAACAACCTATAATGGGAGAGATGGATGTAAAAAAGAATATTTGTATATATAACTCAATCACTTTGCTGTACATCTGAAACTAACACAACATCATCAGTCAACTATATTTCAATAAAAATATTAAAGATAAAGAGAAGATAGCTTAAGAAACTTACTGTACACCATCAAGCAGACAAAACAAACATTCCTAACGTAGAATCCTTGAAGGAAAAGAGAGAAAGGAGCAGAAAACTTTCTTAGCCTGAGGAAGGAGACATACTGTCAGGAAACCTGGACAGTTCCCACACCAAGACACATCATAATTAAACTGTCAAACATTAAAGACAATGAGAAAGTCTTAAAAGCAACAAGAGAAAAATAACTTCTTACATACAAGGGAACCCCATAAATCCATCAGCAGATTTTTCAACAGAAACTTGACAGGCCAGAAGGGAGTTTCATGATATATTCAAAGTATTAAAAAAAAAAAAAAAAAACCTGCCAAGCAGAATACTCTATCCAGCAAAGCTGTCCATCAGAATTGAGGGAAAGAGAAAGAGTTATCCAGACAAGCGAAAGCTGAAGGAAAGCAGCACTGCTAGACCAGCCTTAGAATAAATGTACAAGAGACTTCTTTGAATGGAAGGTCATAATTAGTAACAGGAAAACATGGAAGTATAAGTTTCACAAGTTAAGAATACAATTAAATTCAGAATAATCAAATGTTATAATAGTGATAGGCTAATCGCTTGTACATTCAGTAAGAAGGTTAAAAGAGAAAAGTGATAAAAGTAACTGTTACCAAAGTAATTTGTTAATGGACACACAAAACTTGTAAATTGTGATACCAAAAACATAACATAGGGAGGAGAGTGAAAATGTAGAGCTTTAGAATGTATTTGAACTTTTGTTATTATCATCTTAAAATAGACTGTTATGTTTCATCTAAACCTCATGGAAACTACAAAGCAGAAACCTATATACAAATGATAGGAAGAACTCGAAGCATGACACTACAGTCAGTCATCAAATCACAGAGAAAGAGAGTGAGAAGAAAGGCAAAGAGGAACCACAAGACAGAAAACAATCTTTTAACTGGCAATAAGTACATACCTATCAAAAATTACTTTAAGTGGATTAAATCCCCCAATCACAATATAAGAGTGGCTAAATGGCTGAAAAGCAAGACTTACAGTCTCCCAAGGCAATAGAAATAAAGAAATGGAACCTAATCAAACTTAAAAACTTTTGCACAGCAAAGGAAACCATAAGCAAAATGAAAAGACAGTCTATGGAATGGGAGATGCTATTTGCAAATGATACAGCCAATAAGGGCCTAATTTCCAAAATATACAAACAGCAGCTCATACAACTCAACAGCAAAATAAAAATAAACAACCCAATTGAAAAATGGGCAGAAGACCTAAATAGACATTTCTCCAAAGAAGAAAATACAAATGGCCAATAGCCACATGAAAAGATGCTCAGCATCACTAATTATCAGAAATGCAAATCAAGACTACATGAGGTTATCACCTCATACTGGTCAGAATGGCCATATTAAAACTCTACAAATAACAAATGCCAGAGAAGATGTAGAGAAAAGGCAATATGCCTACACTGTTGTTGGCAGGAGTGTAAGCTGGTGAAGGCACTATAGAAAACAGTATAGAGGTTCCTCAGAAAACTAAAAATAGTATGACCACATGACTGAGCAATCCCACTCCTAGGCACATATCCAGACAAAACTCGAATCCAAAGAGATACATGCACCCCTATGTTCACAGCAGCACTATTCATAATAGCCAAGACAGTTAAGCAACCTAAATGTCCATCAGCAGAGGAATGAATAAAGAAGATGTGGTACATATATACATTGGAATACTACCCAGCCCTAAAAAAGAACAAAATAATGTCATTTGCAGCAATGTGGATGTAACTCTAGATTATTATACTAACTGAAGTAAGTCAGAAAGAGACAAATACCATATGGTATCACTTGTATGGAATCTAAAATATGACACAAATGAACCTATCTATGAAACAGAAACAGACTCACAGACACAGGGAATAAACTGGTGATTGCCAAGGGAGAGGAGATTAGGGTTAGCAGATGTAAACTCTTATCTATGGAATGGATAAACAAAGTCCTACTGTAGGGCACAGAGAACTATAACTAGTATGCTATGAAAAACCATATTGGGAAAGAATATTTTAAAAGAATGTATATCTGTATAATCTATATGTTATGTATACATACGTATAATATTATGTATAATATGAATCATTTTACCATACAGCAGAAAGTTATCACATCACTGTAAATCAACTATACTCCCCCCTCAAAAAAAAAAAGGAGAAAGAAAAGACATGTGACAAAGAAATGCAATACATGAACCTGAATCAGAGAAAAAATATATAAGTGTATATGTTACATACACATATATTTGGCTATAGTTATAAAGGATATTATAAAGGCAATTGGTGAGATTTAAATATAGTCTGCACACTAGATGATAATATAGTGCCAGTGTGGGTCCATAAAATAAGAGTTCAAAGAGATAAAGTACTTAGGAATAAAGGGGCCTGAACCTTACATTGGAATGAAAATGGGTCAGTAATAGTAATAACAACAATAACAAATCTGTACTTAGAGAAAGAAGCAAAGCAAATGTGGCAACATATTAACACTTGGTGAATCAAGATAAATGGTATACAGGAGACTATCTTATTATTCTTAGAATTTTTCTGTAACTTTGAAATTTAAATAAATTATAAAAGAAGCCCTTTCTGACAGAAACGGCAGAGAATAAGACCTTGCTATAGATGGTGAAGTTGCTAAGTTGTGTCAGACTCTTTGCGACCCCATGGACAGTAGCCAACCAATCTTCTCCATTCATGGGATTTTCCAGGCAAGAATACTGGAGTGGGTTGCCATTTCCTTCTCCAGGGGATCTTCCCGACCCAGGGATCGAACCCGGGTCTCTGGCATTGTAGGCAGACTCTTTACCGTCTGAGCCACCAGGGTAGGCTGCCTATAAAAAAACTCACTTCAGATGTAAAGACATACAAAAGGAGTTCCCTGGTAGTCCAGTGGTTAGGACTTTACCTTCCAATGCAAGAGGTGTGTGTTCAACCCCTGGTCAGGGAGCTAAGGTCCACCATGCTTCACAGCCAAAAAAAGACAAAACATAAAATGGAAACAATATTGTGACAAATTCAATAAAAACTTTAAAGATGGCCCTCATCAAAAAATCTTTTAAAAAGATGTAAAGACACAGAAATTAAAGGGATGGAAAAAGATACTTCACAGAAATAAAAACCAAAAGAAACCTGGGATAGCTCTACTTGTATCAAATAGACTTTAAAACAACTAAAATAAGAGACAAAAAGGAGCATTACATAATGATAAAGAGGTCAGTTCAATCAGACCTATAACATTTGTAAATATTTATTTCATCCAACATGGTGAATATAAGGCAAATATTAACAGACCTGAAGGGAAAAATAGATACCAGTGCAGTAATAGTAGGGGATTTAACCATACCTCACTTAATATCAGTGGATAGGTTACCCAGGCAGAAAATCAATAAGGAAGCATGGGACTATACATTAGATCAAATGGGCAGTTAGAGAACATTCCTTCCAAATACAGCAGAGTACATTCTTCTCAAGTGTACATGGAATATTTTCTAGGTGGCAACATTCTCTAGGATATATCATATCTTAGACCACAAAACAAGTCTCAATAAATTTAAGACTGAAACCATATCCAGCATCTTTTTGACAATAATATAATAAAAAGCAAAAACCAATTTCAAGAAGAAAACTGGAAAATTCACAAATGTGTGAATATTTAATAACACACCACTGAAACTACAAATGGATTGATGAAGAAATCAATAGAAATAAAAAATACCTTGAGACAAATGCAAATACAATATACAAAAGTTATGGGATGCAGCGAAGCAGTTATAAGAGGGAAATTTGTAATAATAAANTGGCATTGTAGGCAGACTCTTTACCGTCTGAGCCACCAGGGTAGGCTGCCTATAAAAAAACTCACTTCAGATGTAAAGACATACAAAAGGAGTTCCCTGGTAGTCCAGTGGTTAGGACTTTACCTTCCAATGCAAGAGGTGTGTGTTCAACCCCTGGTCAGGGAGCTAAGGTCCACCATGCTTCACAGCCAAAAAAAGACAAAACATAAAATGGAAACAATATTGTGACAAATTCAATAAAAACTTTAAAGATGGCCCTCATCAAAAAATCTTTTAAAAAGATGTAAAGACACAGAAATTAAAGGGATGGAAAAAGATACTTCACAGAAATAAAAACCAAAAGAAACCTGGGATAGCTCTACTTGTATCAAATAGACTTTAAAACAACTAAAATAAGAGACAAAAAGGAGCATTACATAATGATAAAGAGGTCAGTTCAATCAGACCTATAACATTTGTAAATATTTATTTCATCCAACATGGTGAATATAAGGCAAATATTAACAGACCTGAAGGGAAAAATAGATACCAGTGCAGTAATAGTAGGGGATTTAACCATACCTCACTTAATATCAGTGGATAGGTTACCCAGGCAGAAAATCAATAAGGAAGCATGGGACTATACATTAGATCAAATGGGCAGTTAGAGAACATTCCTTCCAAATACAGCAGAGTACATTCTTCTCAAGTGTACATGGAATATTTTCTAGGTGGCAACATTCTCTAGGATATATCATATCTTAGACCACAAAACAAGTCTCAATAAATTTAAGACTGAAACCATATCCAGCATCTTTTTGACAATAATATAATAAAAAGCAAAAACCAATTTCAAGAAGAAAACTGGAAAATTCACAAATGTGTGAATATTTAATAACACACCACTGAAACTACAAATGGATTGATGAAGAAATCAATAGAAATAAAAAATACCTTGAGACAAATGCAAATACAATATACAAAAGTTATGGGATGCAGCGAAGCAGTTATAAGAGGGAAATTTGTAATAATAAATGCCTGCAAGAAGAAACAAGAAAAATCTCAAACAACCTGACTTTACACCTCAGGGAACTAGAAAAAGAAGAACAAACAACATCCAAAGTTAATAGAAGGAAAGAAAGATTAGGACAGAAATAGAGAGAGATGAAAAAGATATAATGGAAAATATCTTTGAAACTAAAAACTTGTTTTTAGTTCTTTTTTGAAAAGTTAAATGAAAATGACAAACCTTTAGACAAACTAAGGAAAAAAAAAAAAAGAACTCAAATATAAAATCAGAAATGTAAGAAGAGACATTGCAACTTAAACCAGAAATACAAAAGATCACAGAATTATTAAGAATAATTATATGGAAACAAATTGGATAATCTAGAAGAAAAAGATAAATACCTAGAAACATGCAACCTACCAAGACTGAATCATGAAGAAACAAAATGTGAACAGACCAACAATGAGAAAGGAGATTGAATCTATAAACAAAAGTGCCCCCCCAAAAAACGCCCACAATCAGATGGTTTCTCTGGTGATTTCTACCAAACACAAATAATTAATACCAATCCTTCTCAAACACTTAAAAAAAATTTGAGACTACACCCCCAAATTATTTTACAGGGCCAGCATTACTTTGATACTAAAGACAGATAAGGACACTACAACAAAACTATAGAATCTTCCTGACCCGGGGATCAAACCCGCATCTCCCGTATCGGCAAGCAGATTTCTTACCACTGAGCCACCTGGGAAGCCCAGTTCAATATATACAAATCAATAAATATGATATACCATATTAATGAAAGAGAAAAATCACATGATTATCCCAACAGGTAAAGAAAAAGTATTTGACAAAATTCAGCATCCATTCATGATAAAAATTCTCAACAAAATGGGTATAGAGGGCATGCATGTCAACATAATAAAAGCCATGTATGACAAGCCCACAGCTAACATCAGGGCTCAGAAAATGGACCGCAGCCTTGTCTAACTCAGTGAAACTATGAGCCATGCCGTGTAGAGCCACCCAAGATGGACAGGTCATGGTGGAGAGTTTTGACAAAACGTGGTCCACTGGAGAAGGGAATGGCAAACCACTTCAGTATTCTTGCCGAGTGTGAAAAGGCAAAAAGATAGGATGCTGAAAGATAGGATATTCAGTGGTGAAAGCTGAAAGGTTTTCCACTAACATCAGAAGACAAGGATGCCTACTCTTGCTGGTTTTGTTCAACATAATGCTGAAAGTCCTAGCCAGCATAATTAGGCAAGAAAAAGAATCAAAGGCACACAGATCAGAAAGAAAGTAGTAAATTTATCTGTATTTGCAAATGACATCATAATATATATAAGAAAACCTGAAAGGCCCTACCAAGTAACTGTTAGAACTCAATAAATTTAGTAAAGTTGCAGGATAAAAACTCAATATCCAAAAATCTGTTGCATTTTTACACGTTAATAACAAAATATGAGAAAGAGAAATAAAATAATCCCATTTATAACTGCATCTAAAAGAATAAAATACCTCGGAATAAATTTAAGGCCGTGAAAAACCTGTACACTAAAAGCTGTAAGACAATGATGAAAGAAATTGAAGAAAACATAAATAAATAGAAAGATACTTCATGCTCATGGATTGAAAGAATAGCTGTTGTTAAAATGTCTGTACTACCCATTGCAATCTACAGATTCAAGGTAATTTCTATCAAAGTTTCATGGCATTTTCCACATAAAGAGAATAAAAAATCCAAAGATTTGTATGGAACCACAAAAAAGAATCTAAATAGTCAAAGCAGTCTTGAGGAAAAAAATAAAGCAAAGTAGGCGGCCTCATGTTGCCAGATTTCAAACTGTATTACAAAGGCACGGAAGTAAAAATGATGTGGTATTGGCATAATGACAGATATACAGATTAACAGATCAGAGGGCCCATAAATAACCCTCACACATATGGGGAATTAATTTACAACGAAGGAGCTAAAAACATACAATAGGAAAAGAAGAGTCTCTTCAGAAAATGATATGGAAAAACTGCACAGCCACATTCAAAAGACTGGAACTGGACCACTATCTTACACCATATATGAAAATCAATTCAAAATGGATTAAAAACTTAGCATAAGACCTGAAACCATGAAAATCCTAGAAGAAAACACAGGCGGTAAGGTCTGTGATATATCTTGGCGATGACTTTTTGAGTTGACACCAAACATAAAGGCAAGAAAAACAAAAATAAAATGACTACATCAAATAGTGAACAAAACCATCAGGAAAAAGAAAATGCAACCTACAGAATGGGAGAAAATCTTTGCAAATCCTATATCTTATAAGGAGAGTATCCAGATTTTGTAAAGAACTCAATAGAACGAACAGTCTGAAAAATGGGCAGGAGATCAATTAGACATTTTACCAAAGAAGATATACCAATGGCCAGCAGGCACATGAAAAGGTGGTGAAGGCCACTAATCATCAGGGAATGCAAGTCAGAACCACGAGACCCCACCTTACAGCTGTTAGAATGGCCGTTATCAAAGAGAGAAAGTGTAACTGCTGGTGAAGATGTAAAGTAAAGGGAGCCCTTGTGCACAGTCTTAGTGCAAATGCAAAATGGTGCAGAGAACAGATTGGTGGTTGCCATATGCAGGGGGTTGGGAAAAGTGGTCAAAAAGTGCGCGAACTTCCAGTTATAAATTAGTCCTGCATGAGCTATAACGTACAGCATGGGGATTACAGTTAATGATACTGTATTGTATATTTGTATATTTGAAAGTTGTGTGGCAGCATGGATAGACCTAGAGATGATCACACTAAGTAAAATAAATTAGAGAAAGACAGATACCATATGATGTCACTTATATGTGGAATCTAAAGAATGATACAAATTAACTTTATTTGCAGAACAAATAGAATCACAGACAAAGAAAACAAACAATTACCAAAGGGGAAAGGGAATATATTAGTAGTATGGGATTAACAGATACACACTACTATATATAAAATATATGAACAGCAGGGTCTTACTGTAAGCACAGGGAAGTAATTCAATATCTTGTAATTATCTATAATGGAAAAGAATATGAAAAACAAATATATATATATATATATATATATATATGAGTCCTCTTGCTGTACACCTGAAACTAACAACATTATAAATCAACTGTATTTCAATTTTTTTTAAGTTGCTAAGAGATTAAATCTTTTATTCTTGTGATGAAAACTTTTAAGATTTATAACTATGATGATGAATGTTAACTTACTGTGGTAATCAATTCATAGTATATACATATTTCAAAGAATCATGTTGTCTATCTCAAATTAATAAAATACTATATATCAATTAGATCTTAATAGAAACAAGAAATGAATAATAGCTACTAATTTCAGTATCTTTCATCACCATTCAACACAAACCAGCTAGTAATCAGCATCACCACTATATACCATTAATATATTAGAGAATTTAAACACAGTATTTTTATGTAGAATTAATACCATCCGAGCTTTCCTGGTGGCTCAGTGGTAAAGACCCGCCTGCCAACACAAGAGATGCAGGTTTGATCCCTGGATCCAGAAGATCCCCTGGAGAAGGAAATGGTAACCCACTCCAGCATTCTTGCCTGGGAAATTCAATGGACAGAGGAGCCTGGTGGGCCACAGTCAATAGGGTCACAAAGAGTCAGATAAGACTGAGTGACCAAAGAACAACAAAAAACTGTCTATCGTCTATCCCAGATCATGATTTCAAAAAGTCATTGAAGGTAAATATCAGGTACAGGAGAAATCTTTTTCTTTTCTCAAGAAAAACTAGAAAAAGGCAGGGACAACCTATCCAGTTAGAAATTAGTTAAAACAGAGTATGTGATTTAGATAAGTAATCCAAAGAAAAATAATGGTGGGTATATTTTTTTATACACAGTCACCTTTTTTAAGAGAACATAATGTTCTAATGGGCTTCCCTGGTAGTTCAGTTGGTAAAGAATCTGCCTGCATTGCTGGTTCTATTCCTAGGTCGGGAAAATACCCTGGAGAAAGGATATGCTACTCACTCCAGTATTCTTGAGCTTCCCTGGTGGCTCAGCTGGTAAAGAATCTGCCTGCAATGCAGGAGACCTGAGTTTGATTCCTGGGTTGGAAAGATCCCCTGGAGAAGGGAACGGCTACTCACTCCAATATTCTGGCCTAGAGAATTCCATGGACTGTATACCTCATGGGGTCGCAAAGAGTCAGACACAACTGAGCGACTTTCACTTTTACTTTACACAGCTTCCTTTTATATGAAGAGAAAACAGCAATAGTTCACTTGGGTGTAAAGAGAATAATGGGTGTAAGGATTCTTGTGTCTCAGCTGCACCACTTCTGGCTAACGTCACTTTTTAAGCAAGTAAAATTATCATTTGAATTGACAGGCAAATCAGATAGATGGGATCTCTTCCTTTCAAAAAAGCCTAAAACCATGGTGAATTTCAGAAGACTTGAAGCATACGATTTCATTTCTTTTATCTCAGACTTAATTGAGCCATCTCCTTTTCTCTTCACTTCGGCAATGTCTAGCATATTATACTATATCAGAGTGCTGTTTTAACTTTGACTGTCTTTCCTTATTTTGAAACATTTATCTTTTTTAAATGTTTCTGTCATTTCTTTGAACCAACTTCAGACAAACCATGAAAAGTAGGACTAATAATGCAAAAAGGAGTTTTATGGACATCTGTGGGAATTACCTTGGATTGGAAAGTTGAAGTTTATGCTAAAGAATTGCAATTAACTAAGTTAGAAATCCCTTAACCATTGGCAGTGCTATTTTAGCAGGCAATGCAATGGTGAAGTAGGGATGACGTCTGGCCAGGTTCCCAGTGTACACAGTTGGGACTCAATGAATGTTTTCTTGTTGAACAAATGAGGGTTGTTTTGGTGGGAGGAGGTTTATGGTCACTAGTATTGTTGTTGGAGTCAGGAACATTTTGGAGTTGCCTGTAATATGGGTGGCTCAGACCATAAAGAATCTGCCTGCAATGCAGGAGACCCAGGTTTGATCCCTAGGTTGGGAAGATCCCCTGGAGAAGGGAATGGCTACCCACTCCAGTATTCTTGCCTGGAGAATTCCAGGGATAGAGGAGCCTGGCGGGCTGCACTCCATGGGGTCACAAAGAGCCGGACATAACTGAGTGCCTAACACTTTGACATAATATTATAGCTACATATCAGCATATGATTAAGATAATCTGTAAACATTGGTATCTTGCTGGTTCAGTCCATTAAAACAGAGTATACCAGTNGGGATAGAGGAGCCTGGCGGGCTGCACTCCATGGGGTCACAAAGAGCCGGACATAACTGAGTGCCTAACACTTTGACATAATATTATAGCTACATATCAGCATATGATTAAGATAATCTGTAAACATTGGTATCTTGCTGGTTCAGTCCATTAAAACAGAGTATACCAGTCAGCTATTGCTATGTAACAAAATAATTGCAAAATTCTCAAGGTACGTATTTGTCATTCATGCACCTATTGGTTGACTGGAGTTGTGCTGGAGCTCAACTAGCACAACTCCTAGTTATGGGTGGGGGTCAAGTCTGTTTGACATGTCTCTCATCCTCCTTGGGTCAGCAAACCACTGGATTCTGTACTTCTTATGGCACGTAAGCACAGGAAAGCAACCCCAATCACCCCAGGACATTACAAGCTTCTGCTTATGTCATACCTGCTAAAATTCCATTGGGCAAAGCAGGGCATATGACCGTGGCCAAATTCCTGGGCCAGGGAAGCATGTGCCCTCTAATACTTGGCCACCTTACTTTGTATGCCCTAGCCAACTTCCTGGTCTTCTTGGAACAAGCCAATCACACTCTCCACTCAGAGTCTGTGCTTTTGCTATTCTCTCTGTCTGATGCACTCTTCCTTCAACTAGCTACATGGCTCTAAGTCTTCTTTCTAAAAACTACAGACCTTTAAGTCCCTAACACTTTAGCTCACCTGCCCCTTATTAATGAGGATGTCTTAGACTCCCCTTTCTGCAGAGTCTTCCTCACTGCCCTTCCCTGGCCCTCTTTTCTGAGGCCTGTATTCTTCCATAAGAATGTCTCCATGGAGACCAAGCTTTTTATTTGTGTATTGCTATAATCCCAGTACTCAGAGCTCAGGGTCCCCAACCTCCAGGATCTCATGCCTGATGATATGAGGTGGAGCTGATGTAAATAAACTAGAAATAAAGCGCACAATAAATGTAATGTGCTTGAATCATGTAGAAACCATCGCGCCCACTCTGGTATGTGGAAAGATTGTCCTCCACGAAGTCAGTTGCTGGCGCCAAAAAGGTCAGTGACTGCTGCTCAGAGCAGTTGCCTGTTACATAGTTGGCTTTTGAGAAACATTTGAATTTATAAATAAATCTGCCGGGAGCCAGCGTGAGGAATCCCACCCATGACAAGGTCACACGGCAGGAGATTTTGATGGGNTTGGAAAATACTGATGCTGGGAGGGATTGGGGGTAGGAGGAGAAGGGGACGACCGAGGATGAGATGGCTGGATGGCATCCCTGACTCGATGGATGTGAGTCTGAGTGAACTCCGGGAGTTGGTGATGGACAGGGAGGCCCGGCGTGCTGCAATTCATGGGGTCGCAGAGTCAGACACGACTGAGCGACTGAACTGAACTGAACTGAGAAGAGCCATTGACTATCAAGGTGGTAACTCTATTTGGTGATTAAAGATGGTTACTGATTCTCTGACATCACTTCTAAGAAGAACAAATGATCCTGGTGGACTACAATCTATAGGGTAGCAGAGTCAGACACAACAGAAGCAACTTCACACTAAGAAGAAAGAGGGTCTCTCACGTCATCCTGGGAATCTGCACAGGTGCTTTCAATGCTTTGACAATAGAACATAACACAAGCGATACTGTACCAAAGTCCAGACAAGGTCTTACCAGTCAGCTTCCACTTCCTGTGTCTTTAAACAGTCTCTCTTGAAGCCCAGCTTCCATGCCATGAGGAAGTCCGAATAAGCCTATGGAGAGGCCCCGGCAAAGAAAGAAGACGCCTGGCTGTCGGTCCTGGATGAGCTCACAGGCAACAGCCAGAACCATTCGGTCGTCACAGGAATGAGCACCTTGAACGTACATCCTCCAGTCAGTCCTAGGTGAGTCTCAGCAGCTGACACTGCATGGCAATGTCACTGCCAAGCCCTGCCCTAACTTCAGACTGTGATGAAAATAAATGTTGAGGCTTTCGGTCATAATGTTTCAGAGTGGTTGATAACTCAGAAATAAATAAGTGTAATATTCTGCATGAATCTTTAAAAAAGCTTTGAAGAATCAGACCTGTGCTTGTCCACTGTGTATGAGTACGCTAGCAGTAAACGTGCTCCTCCAGCACACTGAGCCACACCCAGCTAAGGGCCATGCAAAGCTTAGGCCCTTGTCATGACCGTTTGATAAACATGTAGTAACAAATGAATACACAGCATATTACAGAATTTCAGTGCTTATGGAAGTTTTAGGTATTGCCATAATAATCATTATACAATTTTTTCTGTCACCTAAATTTTGATATCATTTTATTTACTGCAGGTTAAGTAATTACATTAGAAATGTATCATTCTATTTATGGATTCTTTAAAAATTAGAATGACTGTGATGACATTGATCGGCTTCAAAATGAGATAGCAATTCATACTATACTGACATCATATGATTCTTCAACTGGTGCCAATGGCAATTTCAATAACACCTAAAATAGCAGTGTATCCACTATTTTCCATAAAGTCATCATAAAAATACAGCACAATAAGCATTTATCAGTCCTTTCATTTTTTAAGGTGATGTAAGTCCAAGTCAATGTAATTTTTATAGTAAAATTTTACAAAATAGTGTTCCAGGCAAATCACAAGGTCATTGATACATAAAATACAAATATATAACCCAGATTCTTTCAGGATCAATTAAACATATTAATATTACTGAAAAAAAATACATACTAAGAAAATTCAAATATGTTGAATATTTTGTCATAACATTGTTCAGTGTAAATTGCTTCATCACATGAAAATGAAATGTGCTCACAATAGAAAAAATGTTTATGAGTGCCTCTTCTGATACTGACACTTCAATAAGTAGTTTGAAATATAGGTTATGGTACAATTTTAATAATTATTTGATAATGTAGTGCAAGGATGGAGCTAAGAAAGTGAATTCTACATTCTGGATGAATTTGCTTGAAGTCTGGGTTATATGAGATCATGAGAATGCAACTGTACATTAAAAACGTTATTATAGCTTTCTCTCTGTTTTACTTGTTTTAGTAAATAGTGATCATACAAGGAGATATCAGGCAGAGATTTTTAAATTTGGTTAAATTTTTCTGTATTTACACAATAGAAACACTTAAGAATATGGATCAGTATTTTTTGTTTATCTGTTAATTTTTTTAACACATGATCCAGTATGGCAAAAATGTACTCACATATGTTTTGGTATTGAAAAAAAATAGGAGAAACTAAAATACCATGGCCCTTAAAAAGTTACTCCCCACATAGATTCAAGCAATCTTTGCATCTTTCCTGGACTAGCACCACTTTTTAAGATGCTCTCTTCTATCAGAACTGCATTGGATAATGCATTGTACACTGTTGACTAGATCAGGCATTTAGAATTATTTGGGCAGTGAGTTACAATTTCTATTTTTTCACTGAAGCCTTTCATTAATTCTGATCAATGCAAGGTGCAAGTGTGTATACTTCAAATGAGACAAGAAATCACTACCTTTTGTTGGTTTCTCCCTAAAATAGAATATAAATATAACAAGTTTCTTGTGAATTGTGAAGGTTTTAGTAAGCAGAGCCTGCACAGTCTGGTAATGCAGGGCATAATGTTTACAACCATGGACGATGCTACTGAAAATGTATAGTTTGCACTTGGCAAACAAAACAAAATAAAATTTCACATTTTGAGATACTGAGTCACTGAGAAATGTACTAAAATATACACACGTAAAAAAAGACTGAAAAATATTACTATCTCATAATATATAAAAAAATATTTTCTAACCAAAATATTTTTAACTTGCTGAGGAATGTGTTTTTAAACTTTTTTAAATTGGAATTTTACTTATTGCAGAATGCAAATAATTATTAAATGATGGGAGTGATTCAATTTGCAAAGATCAGTAAGAACATTTGAGGCTGAGATTTCAGTTGTTGAAAAATTGTTACAATGCGTAGCTACTTAACTAGATGAACCAGTATATTCTTATTTGTGAAAAAAATAAAGTAACATCAACAACTATGGTATCAATCATATGGTTGGTTAATATGAGCAACAGTCACCCATCACACCTGTTTCAAATTTGTGTTTATCAAAGTAACCTCGTTTGAACTCAGAGATTTACTAAGTACATGGAAATCTGAAGTTCAATGAAATGTTGTTTAAACCTTTTGGGGAGGGTGAAGTGAAGGAGATTTCACAAAAGGTTTCATTTATAATATGGGTTCTCAGCTAAGTAAGTTTGAAAACCCACTGAGCCAGAAACATTAGTTGTTCTATAGGACAGAGTATGAAAGAACACTTCAGCTGTTCTTGATCACGCTCCACTGATCTGAGACCCAGTTACTTGCTCACAAGGCAGAGGATTTTTTTTTTTTCTTTTCCAGTTTTCTCTGAATGACTCTTGAAAAGAAAACACCATTCAGTTAAACATCCTGCGTCGGGAGCAACATTCATCACTCAGCTCATCTCTCCTGCAGATGTGTTTATCCACAACTCTGTGATGTCAAAGACTGTGGCATCAGCTTCCATTAGGAGCTTCCCTCAGCCACCAAAACCAAAACTTGGGAAATCAGCCCAGCTCAAGGAAGCTGAATAGGAATGGTGGGAATAACAAAGTTCGCTTTAGCGCTGTGATCATTCGGGGACGGCTCACTTGTGGCTCATCTGATAAAGAATCCACCTGCAATGTGAGAAACCTGGGTTCGATCCTTGGGTTGGGAAGATCTCCTGGAGAATGGAAAGGCTACCCACTCTGGTATTCTGGCCTGGAGAATTCCATGGACTGTATGGTCCATGGGGTCGCAAAGAGTTGGACTAGACTGAGCGACTTTCACTTTCACTTTTCACATCTTTGAATACATTGGCACCTCTTTTCTAAGGCAGAGTCCTGATGGTTATGGCTATTGCAGTGTCTATTGCCAGAGCTGCCCTGCATGGTTTGTTTTCCCCCACTATATCAAGCACATCCTACAGATCATTTTAGCTTCTCTCACATCAGCACTTTCAAATCACTTATCTTCCCAGCAGAGACAAGAACACAATGATTGTGCACATGCCTCACCAGAAAAATGTCTAAGTCAACTGGACCATCTGGAGGGAAGCCCTGCTATTCCTGACACACTGTAAGAGCTGCCTACTATGACAGGTGCAATTCCCATGTGCTCAGCTGAGCAGAACAACTTCAGGAGGAAAGACAGGTGTACTTCTGCCCTAATCACTGTGTCATGCCGATGAGTGCCCCATGAATAGCAGCTCCCTTGGGCAACCTCTTTACTTTTTGGTCATGGACAAAATGAAGTCCCCTTTGGGTTTGTTCCACTCTCACTTTCACAGAGCATCAGCCACAGTGAGAAAAAACATGCCAGTTCATATTTCTTAAACTGCTTTCACTCCTATTCCAAATGCTGCCTTCTGCAGGAAGAATGTGCTAATTGGGAAGTCTGAGGGGAAACAAAGAGGTCAAACTAACCAAGAGCAGGTTACAAGAAGAGACCTTCCACCATAAAAAAGAGAAAAGCACATCCTGATCTTAACAGAAATCCATGCAAACTTCAAAGAGTTGCTCTTTCTCTCCTGCAAAAGCTGAGTCTTTGCCTCCGCCCTGCAAACCACCTGCTGATGGCTCCTCTACATGCTTCCTGGACTCCTGTTCATTCTTGGCAGCTCGAAGATTTACCCTGCATCTCTCCACGACCTAGGATTCTAGCTCCCTGGAGAGCCTGACAGGTACCCACCTCCTAAAAGCCTGACCCAAGGAGGTATCAGAGATTTTTCAGACAGTACAGTAGAATACTGCAGAGAATATGAGAGAATGTATCCTCTTCTCCCTACACAACTTCTGCTTAGTTATTGTTGATTTCCCTAAACACTAAAAGTCACTGCCTGAACAAGGGGTCCTCTCTCCCCAGGCTCCTTCAGTGTGTCACAGTGAACCAGTTCCTTTACTACACTTGGAGTATATTGAATTAGAAAATACTGGACTGAGAACGTGAATTTGTTCAAACTTTGAAATTTCACTGCCTTTACAATCTTTATAATCAGTGTCAGATCATAAGATCCTCATTCCTAAAAGGTAAAACAAGTCATAAAAGATGATTATACTTTCACCCTCTTGTGTGGAAATTTTTAACATCAGAAGCACGTGCTTGAGAATGACATGATCTGGCATGTGGATTTTTGTCCAGGCAACAGGCAGAGTGACCCATTACTGCAATGGTTCTGGATCTCTAGTGTTCCTACATTACTTTGTCTAAGGTTGAAACGGAGATATTAGTTTGGCTTCAATTTCACATCTGCCTCCCAATACCCAAGTTGTGGTTTGGCCTCAAGGAATAGCCTTGAGTTTCAAACTAGTTTCATTTCACACACTTCCTTCCTGATTTTTTTTTTTTTTTTTTTTT
>SJYA01003019.1:501292-512937 GCA_006410615.1 Neotragus moschatus | reverse complement strand
TTTTTTTTTTTTTTTTTTTTTTGCGCTAGACATATGAAGCATACCACAGAGATCTCTGGAACTGCAGTGTGATATAATGATTAAAAGCCAAGTCCTAGAGTCAGACAGGTTTGTAAAAAAAAAAAAAAAAAAAAGCAGATACTTACAGCTTACGGGGCTACTGGTAGATGATGCATAAGAAATAATTAATAATAATAAAACCAAGTCCCCCCTAAACAAAGTTCCATTTCTGAATTTATGATTAACCTCCGTATCCAAAACCATATTCCCTTTCTAGTACCATCCCTATTACCCTCAAGATTGAGGAGTATCACATCTTAAAGGGGAGGGTTAAAACTGAGCAGGAGGTATGAGGCCCTCCTGAGTACTAAAGTTCCAGTCTTCCACCTGTCCCCATGCCCTCCATTTATTTTACTGTAGAAAAAGGCTTTAGCCTCCTAGGCACATTCCCTGAGTTCTTAAGAGCAGATTCAAGCGGGTAGCAATTAGGGAAGTGAGGGAATGCAGAAACAAAGGAAAAACAGCGAAGAAAGAAAAGTAATGATAGCTTAAATAGTTTAGTGGTAAAACAGAGCTCTAGGTCCAACTCAAGTGATATGCACAACAATCTGATGCATATCTTTGGGGTGTTCTAAGAAACTAAGATGCCCATCCAGTGGAAGATGGGCTACATGCTGAGCACAAGCAGGCAGAATTCACACTGGTTGGAACCAGAAGGCTGATGGTTAAGATTCCCAAAACATCACCCTGTTATCTAACCACCAACCAATCAGAAGAAAGTCCACCAGAGGCAACCGTCACTGCAAAATGCTGCCCTTGAAAACCCTTCCCTAAAAGCCATAAGAGAGTTTGGGTCTTCTTGAGCATGAGCTGTCCATTCCCCTTGCTTGGTGCCCTGCTCTGCTGCTGCTAAGTCGCTTCAGTCATATCCGACTCTGTGCGATCCCATAAACGGCAGCCCGCCAGGCTCCGCCATCCCTGGGATTCTGCAGGCAAGAACACTGGAGTGGGTTGCCATTTCCTTCTTCAATGCATGAAAGTGAAAAGTGAAAGTGAAGTCACTCTAGCTGAGTATAATAGCTACTAACATTTATTTCGGAGAAGGCAATGGCACCCTACTCCAGTAGTCTTACCTGGAAAATCCCATGGGTGGAGGAGCCTGGTAGGCTGCAGTCCATGGGGTCACAGAGAGTCGAACAAGACTGAGGGATTTCACTTTCACTTTTCACTTTTCACTTTCATGCACTGGAGAAGGAAATGGCAACCCACTCCAGTGTTCTTGCCTGCAGAATCCCAGGGACAGGAGAGCCTGGTGGGCTGCCGTCTATGGAGTCACACAGAGTCGGACACGACTGAAGTGACTTAGCAGCAGCAGCAGCATTTATTCATCTCTTACTATGCTTATGCACTCTCTATGTATCAACTTATTTTGTTTTCACAATAACTCTGTGAGAAAGTATCATTCTCCCTACTTTACATGCAATGACTAAGACTCAAGGGGGTAAGCAGCCTGCACAGAGAATTTACTTGCCCATGGCCACACGGCTAGTTGGTTGAAGAATTAGAATTTGAACTCAGGCAATCTGTTTTCAAAATCCATGTACTCTATCACTATTTTATACTATATTATACTATGAAATGAAATCTTTTCTGTTTTACCAGTAAACAAGTCATATCACAGCCGTGAGGGATTCCAGCCTTCCAAATGCAGATGAAACAATACCAGCCATCCAGCAGCCCTCAGCCACTTCCTCCCTGGTAAATGCTGCGGAGTTAGGGGCGGGGGAATATGAGAAAGTACAGGAAGCAGCCATCTGCCACATCCACCACCACTTATGGTAAATGTGGAATGAAAGACGAGAACAATCAAAAAGTAGGATTTGGCCTCAGATGGCTGAGATGCATATGAAAGAACTGATTTCAGTAAGCCCGAATGCTCGCATCTTTCCATACATAGAAGAGCACTAAATTTCTTAAAGCAAGAAATCTGGTTTTCCTTAATTAACAGTAATCTTTTAATATTCATATTACCTGCCCCTTGCAGTAAATCTCTATAGAGCCTGGCTCCTCTCCGCACCTCCTCAGAAAGAGTTCTCTCTTGGTCACCTGAGGTGCTGTCTTCCAGGCTTGAAGCCCTCATGATTTCCACTAAATAAACCTAACTCTCAACTTTTAGGCAACATGTATTTTTTCAGCCAACAGTACTATAAAACTGAATGACTATTAAAAGGACTGTTAACTCATTGTGATTCTTTCTCCTCTGCCACCTTAACACTATAATTCCCCATAGATACCATACGACTCACCATGCCCATGCTTTTATTTGTAACATTTTGTCTGTATTTGGCTTGCTCCTTTCTCATTTCCCTAACTAATTCCTACAGAATTGTAAAGAAGCATCACAAGTCATGACATCACTAAGAAGCTTGCCCCTGCCCCTTCTGAGCTGAGCTGCTTTTTGCTCTTCTATAATCCCTTAACGGAGAAGGCGNTACGACTCACCATGCCCATGCTTTTATTTGTAACATTTTGTCTGTATTTGGCTTGCTCCTTTCTCATTTCCCTAACTAATTCCTACAGAATTGTAAAGAAGCATCACAAGTCATGACATCACTAAGAAGCTTGCCCCTGCCCCTTCTGAGCTGAGCTGCTTTTTGCTCTTCTATAATCCCTTAACGGAGAAGGCGATGGCACCCCACTCCAGCACTCTTGCCTGGAAAATCCCAGGGACGGAGGAGCCTGGTAGGCTGCAGTCCATGGGGTCGCTAAGAGTCAGACATGACTGAGCGACTTCACTTTCACTTTTCACTTTCATGCATTGATGGAGAAGGAAATGGCAACCCACTCCAGAGTTCTTGCCTAGAGAATCCCAGGGGAGCCTGGTGGGCTGCCGTCTATGGGGTCGCACAGAGTCGGACATGACTGAAGCGACGCAGCAGCAGCAGCAGCATAATCCCTTGATGGCTGTTCACTGTTCACGTCACTGCCGTTATGTCGGTGTGTCCAATTTCCTCCCTTGACTGAGCTCCTGAAGAGCAGGAGAATAGCATTCACTTCTGTGTCCCCAGGGGCTGACAGGAGCACCTGGTACACAGCAGATAGCTAATTAACGATGAACTGATGAACGAAACAAAGCCTAGTTACTGTTCCATAGCACCTGGTGGGTTCCGTTCACAAACTGCATCTGCCTTAAACAGGTTTAGAGAAGCGTGAGAAATCAAATATCTTGGAAAAGTTGGGTAACTCGGATGGCATTTAACCCAGAGCCCAGGCCTCATTGAAATTCAACAAGAAGCCTGGCAGAAGTTAAAGTAAATGGCATGGAAAGGTTTCAGAGTTCGCCAGGAACTCCACAGAGCACTGAGATGGAACCTGCCACCAGGAGGAAGACAATTAGTCCTGAGGCAACCTCAGATCACAGGTAGCCAGCAGGGGACTCACTCATACTGTGGATGAGCTAATAGGAGGTCATTACCCGCTTACACTGTACTCCATGGCCATCCACTCCCTTCCACACCTGCCCAATAATGGGCTGTCTGCATATTTGCACACTGTAATTAAGCCTAGGCAAAGAACTCTTTAGGAGCGTTTGTTAGGATGTGGAGTCTGCAAACGACCTCTGGCCAACCTCTTCCAGCCTCTGGTTGGAAGACAGGATGAAATAAAACATGACTCTGCAACGACACTATAAATTCCCTCCAGGCCTCCTCCTGCCAGTGCGCCTGACCTCCTCATGCTATAAGGATGCAGGCCCAGGTTACTGAAGATTTTGTTTCTAACAAGCTTATCAGGGCTCAAAGGTCTGTAAAACGTGTAACCACTGTAACTCGACTCCTGCTCATTCAGAATCTCTAGGTCCCCATGAACAGGTGTGCTCAGTTTTATCAGGTCATCTTTGGAGGTGTCTCAAATGTGCTCAGCAAAAAAAAAAAAGAAAATAAAAGGAACGGAGGACTGGAGGGAAGGGGGTGATGAGAAAGATCTTCCATCATAAGGCATCCACCACCTTCTTCTACCCTTTTTTCTGGTCTTATTGGGTGCTGCGGGGCACCAAGCTTCTTACAGGCACCACTGTCCTTTTCACTGAATACTTCAGAGCTGTTAAGTATCTTCAAAGTGTCAAAGTCTGGAAACTGTTCTATTGCAAAGTGGAAGCCTGGAGCATACCAAGCCATTTTCTTTCCTCCCTAGGGTCACAACTAAGGAGGTACTGAAACCAGCTCCTTTGCTCTCTGATACCTTACAGCAAGGGTTCTCAAGTGTGGGGCCTGGATCCGCAGCATCTGCATAATCTAGGAATGTGGTAGAAATGCAAATTATCTGGCCCCATGACAAAATTTTGAGAAATTAATAAATACTGGAGTTAGACTAACAGTCTGTGTTTTAATAGCCCTCCAAATGATTCTGATGACTACTCAAGTTTGAGAACCTCTTATTTTACAGAATTTCTACAGAAAAAAAAAAAAGTCATGTTTTATTTCCAAGGTTCATCTGGGATGTAGACATGAATTCCTAAAGGGAGGAACAGCTGAGATGTTACAGTGTGGTCGGAGTCATCCTTTCCCTAAAACCATATCTTACTGGATTGAAATGCCATGCCTAGGATTAGGATGTTCTTTCCAAAAAGCCCCGCAGACTCTCAGGCACACCAACTGACTTATCCAGGCAACATTCCATCACCAGACTGTCCCATATAATCACACAGAGAGACACGGCTTAAGAAGGAAACCTTTCATTCATTTAATTCATTTTGCAAATATTTGTTAAGCATGTGCTACATGCAGGATGCTTTTCTTCCCTTGGGATACGGTAGCTACAAAGCCAAGACATTTGCTATTGTGGAAAGATAAACACTAGAAGGAACCTTATCAGGAAGTACATTAGATTGGGTCAGAAAGTGAAAGAGTTACTGTAACCACACACACAAAATAGAGCAGGCAAGAGGGGTCGTTAGCAGTTACCATTTCAACAGAATTAGGCTTCATTGACAAGGTGATGTTTAAGCATGGTTTGGAGAAATATGAGAGAATGAGGCACACCAGTGCATGCATGCTAAGTTGCTCCAGTCATGTCTGACTCTTTGAGACCCTATGGACTGTAGCCCCCAAGTCCATGGATTCTCCAGGGCTGCCATGCCCTCCTCCGGGGAATCTTCCCAACCCAGGGATCAAACCCTTGTCTCAAGCATCTCCTGCATTGGTAAGCAGGTTCTTTATCACTAGGACCAACTGGGGAGCCCTTGTAGCTCAGGAAAGGGTGTTCTAGACCAAGGACACAGCCAGTGAAAAGGGTTGAAAGTAGAAGCACCCCTGGCTTGGACAAGGACAGCTCTCCTAGAAACAAAATGTGGAGAATTGATATATTACATTTGAAAATAATATAAGGACTTTGAAATAATTTCAGAATAGTAACTGAAATAATGTAGTAACATTTAACCTGGGGCTCCCTGGCTTTCTGAATGAGCTATGTTCTTAAACAATAAAGGCGTATGTTTAGCATGAAATCGTCCCTATTATCTCCCTGTGAGCATGTGCACAAAATAGGAGTGAGAGTTTTATTTCTACCATTTCTGATTGAAGGCAACAAATTGGTAAAGATCTCAGGGGAACAACTTTGAACTAAAAAATACCTAAGTCAAAAATATACTATTAGCAGTTGATTATAAACGAATATAGATGGAAACAAAATGGCTAAGATTCAAGGGTGTCATAAATAGGAAGGGAAATTTGGAAGTCTTTCACTACCAGATATTAGGATTTTCTAGAAAGCTACAATTAATTAAGATAAAATGAAAAGGATGAATCCACTGGAAAGAACAGATAATTAAGAAAAAGATTCATAGAGATATACATATGATTTATAACCAGGTTGTATAGCAGAACAGTGGGGGAAGTATGGTCTTTCCAATAAGTGGCACCAGGTCAACTGGATACATCTACAGGGTAAAAAGTTGTCCCTAACCCTTAACTTGTATAATACACAGAAATCAATTCTAGGTGAACTGTAGATGTAAATGTGAAAGGCAACACAATAAAATTTCTGGATGATAATACAAAAGAATATTTTTTGTGACCTTGGAGTAAACAAAGGAACTTATTAAACAGGACTTACAAACTATTAACCAGCAAGGCAAGGAAAGGTAAACTGACTGTTTCAAAATGAGAAGGCTCTACTCATGAAATTAAACCACTAACAGAATGAAAAAAGAAGGTATCAATTGGGGAAAAGATATTTGCAATACATATAAATGGTAAAGAACTCATGTCTAGAATATATCAAGAACACTTCAATCAAAATAAAAGATTAACAGAAAAAAAAGAGAGAAAGAGAGAGAGGACATGAATAAGGAGTTGACAAAAGAGGACAGACAGGTAGCTAATAAACAATTGAAAAAATGCTTAATTTCATTATTTGGGGAAATACAAATGAAAGCCCATAATGATATGCTGCTACTAAGTCACTTCAGTCCTGTCCGACTCTGTGCGACCCCATAGACGGCAGCCCACCAGGGTCCCTGTCCCTGGGATTCTCCAGGCAAGAGCACTGGAGTGGGTTGCCATTGCCTTCTCCAGCATAATGATATAACTAGACATATCCACCAGAATAGTTAAAATTAGAAAGACATGACAAAACTATAATTCATACAATTTGGAGCCACTGGATTTCTCCTAAACTGCTGGTGGGAATATGATCATTGATTTAATTACTTTGGAAAACTATTTGGCAGTGTTTATTCAAAATAAACAGTGCTGGGACTTCCCCGGGTGTCCAGTGGTTAAGAATCCACCTGCCAATGCATGGGACACAGGTTTAAGCCCTGGCCTGGTTAGACTCCACACATGGTGGATGACTGATCCTGTGTACCGTAAGCTCTACTGGGCCCAAGCTGTAGGGCCACAAGCCACAACTACCAAGTCTGTGTGCCGTGACTACTGAAATCTGTGCACCGTAGCGGCCATGCTCTGCAACAAGAGAAGTCACTATAATGAGAGGCCTGGGCTCCACAGCTAGAAAGTAGACATCACTCACTGCAACTCGAGAAGGCTCACACACAGCAACGAAAAATCTGTACAGTTAAAAATAAAAATAATAAATAGTGCTTTATACACAACCCAGAAATTCCACTTCTATATATACTCCAACAAAAATATATATGTTTGGGTGCTAAAGACAAGTGCAAGAATGTTTATTTCAGCATTATTTGTAGCAACCACAAACTATGCATATATCCATAAAGAATGAAACTGATAAACAGTGGAATATTTATACAATGAAATGTTACAAAGCATTGAAATGAACAAACTACTGCTATATAAAAGAGCAGACATAAATTTCAGTAACACAACTCTAGGCAGAAGACGTGAAGTAATACAAAATGTATAGTTCTCTTTACATGAAGAAAAAGAACAGGCAAAATTTAACACACTCAAATCTACTGAGTTAGAAGTGGGAAGACTGGCTAGCCTTGGAGAGAAAGGCAGGGATATGGCAGGGGATCCTGGAATGCTGGGAATGTGCTGTCTCTGTGAGGGGTGATGCTTTCTAGGCACATTCCCTTAGTGAACATTCATTGTGCAGTGAATTCATGATTAGTGCATTTCAATGGCACCCCACTCCAGTACTCTTGCCTGGAAAATCCCATGGGCAGAGGAGCCTGCTAGGCTGCAGTCCATGGGGTCGCTAAGAGTCGGACACGACTGAGCAACTTCACTTTCACTTCTCACTATCATGCATTGGAGAAGGAAATGGCAACCCACTCCAGTGTTCTTGCCTGGAGAATCCCAGGGACGGGGGAGCCTGGTGGGCTACCGTCTATGGGGTCGCACAGAGTCAGACATACTGAAGCGACTTAGCAGCAGCAGCAGCATGCTATACTTTATAAGAAAATATATTTTAAAAACAAAGAAAAATATAAATATAGGCTTGTGACAAGGCAGTTTGTTCGAGAGAACACCAAGTGAAAAAATTGGGAGTCCCAAGTTCTAGTCCCAGCTCTGTTATAAATGGACTTCCCTGATGGCTCAGAGAGTAAAAAAAATTGTCTGCAATGCAGGAGACCTGGCTTCACTCTCTGGGTTGGGAAGATTGCCTGGAGAAGTGGCTACCCACTCCATGGAATTCTCCAGGCAATAGAAAATTTTTGCCTGGAGAATTCCATGGACAGAGGAGCCTGGTGGGCTACAGTTCGTGGGGCTGTGAAAGTCGGACATGACTGGGCAACTAACACTCTCATTTTGTGTAATTTTGGGTAACCCACTTCACCAATCTGAACCTTACACTTTAGATATGTGAAGGGGATTCCTGCCCACCGCGTAGGATACTGTAAATACTACATGAGATGATTAAAAACTATTTTATAAATTCTTTATTAATTGAAAGAAAATTGCTTTATAATGTTGTGTTGGTTTCTGCTGTCCAATGATGAAAATCAGCCATAATTATACATATACCACCTCTTTCTTGAGCCTCTTAAGCAATGTATAAATATATGATGCTGACTAGTAGTAAACTGTACATTTAGGATGTAGAGTTAGATTGTAAAATTTCAATAAACAAACTTCTCAAAAATCAGGAGATTTGTCATTATAAACAAGGATTTCAGGTTATTCTTATTTTTTAAACGTTGTATTGCTATTTTTAACATCTGAAGATCATATCGTGCTTGGCTCAAACTCCTGATGGCGACAACTATGTTTAGAAGTAACTGCTCCTCTGTCGGTGGAGCGTGTATTCTCAGGCTCACAGTCGCCTCCCCTATCCATTTTTATTGCTAGACTGTCTATTATAGGAATGGGAGTTTTGTGGAGTTTGGGATGCACAAAAAATGCTATCATTAAGACTTTTTAAAACTTTTCCAAATTAGAAAAGGCAATTACATTGCAAAGTTCTAGACTGAGCCAAAGAGGTCAGGATCTGCTAGAAAGGGAGCCCATGCACGCTGCCATTCTTTTCCTTGTGCTCCATACGTCAATCTCTGCAAGCGCCTTATAGAAGTTGTTCCTTTTAAAGTCCTAACAGCTCAAAAGAGTGAGCACCATTCAATCAAAATGTAGCACTGGAATTTCTCAAATGCCAAGGGCAAGTACAGATGGGCTGTGCATTCCATTCTAGCAGCAGGTATCTGTCAGACTTGTGATGACTGTGGTTCTCTGTACTGAGCCCACTGGGACATGACTCTGCCCTTTTGGAACTTCTGATCTACTTAGGGAAGCAGCTCCAACACGGGGAATCTGCTGGTCTGACAAGGAAAGTAAATGCCAGAACAAGAGTCTCAAACAGAGTACCCTGGGATTCCAAGAATAAGCAATCATTGAAAGTTACAGAAAGTCCGAGAAGGCTTTTTAGAAGCAATGCAGTCATTGAGAACATGTACCTAAAATTCAACGAGCCAAGGCCATTCTAGTTTCTCTTTCTATCAAGAGTCACCCCATGTCCCCTATGATGATGACCACTGAACAATTTGGGATGAGTGCTTTTATCTCAAATTATCCAAGTTATTCTGTCCAGACAAGAATGACTAAAGGAGATACAAATAGGACAAATGGCATTACCTCTTATGCTAACCAAATACACAGCCTCTAATCTCAAGATTTCACTAATGGGTTTAAATAGCTCCTTTAGTTAGAATTACATGTAGCAAATGAAGTGTAGTATGAAACAAAAACAATCCCAAAATGACTTGGGCCTGTAGGATTTTGTCCAAAAATAGAGAATTCTTGCCTGGAGAATTCCACAGACAGAGGAGCCTGGTATGCTACAGTCCATGGGGCTATGAAGATTTGGACACAACTAGGAGAGTAAAAAAGTTGGCTTAAAGCTCAACATTCAGAAAACTAAGATCATGGCATCTGGTCCCGTCACTTCATGGGAAATAGATGGGGAAACAGTGGAAACAGTGTCAGACTTCATTTTGGAGGGCTCCAAAATAACTGCAGATTGTGACTGCAGCCATGAAATTAAAAGACACTTACTCTTTGGAAGGAAAGTTATCACCAACCTAGATAGCATATTAAAAAGCAGAGACATTACTTTGCCAACAAAGGTCTATCTAGTCAAGGCTATGATTTTTTCCAGTGGTCATGTATGGATGTGAGAATTGGACTGTGAAGAAGGCTGAGCGCCGAAGAATTGATGCTTTTGAACTGTGGTGTTGGAGAAGACTCTTGAGAGTCCCTTGGACTGCAAGGAGATCCAACCAGTCCATCCTAAAGGAGATTAGTCCTGGGTTTTCATTGGAAGGACTGATGCTGAAGCTGAAACTCCAATACTTTGGCCACCTGATATGAAGAGCTGACTCATTGGAAAAGACCCTGATGCTGGGAGGGATTGGGGGCAGGAGGAGAAGGGGACGACAGAGGATGAGATGGCTGAATAGCATCACTGACTCGATGGACATGAGTTTGGGTAAACTCCAGGAGTTAGTGATGGACAGGGAGGCCTGGCATGCTGTGATTCATGGGGTCACAAAGAGTTGGACGCAACTCAGTGACTGAACTGAACTGAAGCAAATAACACTTTCACTTTGTAATTTGGGGTAACTCACCTCACCAATCTGATGTCCAGATGTATTTCCTGGATTATCTATTCTCTACAATGCCTACAGGAGAGAGAAGGGATTAGAGAGGGAAAATATCTGACACCTACATGTTTGAGGAATTAATCTTTTGCTCCTACAGATGTTAGTATATCAAAGACCCAAAGCACTTCTGTGAGGAAATCTGTTTAAACCTGGCAATGCTAAATGTTTTTGTGATTAACATCAGCTATTAATTCTGATGGAATCAATGTTCCTCAAAAGGCACTTTAAAGGAACTCTTATTAAAATAAGTTTTAGGGCTTAATTTTGTATCGAAACTCTCAGACAGTGTGGAAAAGAAATGCTTTCAATTTGTGTCAAGTTTCTTTTTCCTACACATTTAGAAACAGTCTTTAGGAGATCAGCCCTGGGATTTCTTTGGAGGGAATGATGCTGAAGCTGAAGCTCCAGTACTTTGGCCACCTCATGTGAAGAGTTGACTCATTGGAAAAGTCTCTGTTGCTGGGAGGGATTGGGGGCAGGAGGAGAAGGGGACGACAGAGGATGAGATGGCTGGATGGCATCACTGACTCGATGGGCGTGAGTCTGAGTGAACTCAGGGAGTTGGTGATGGACAGGGAGGCCTGGCATGCTGCTATTCATGGGGTCGCAAAGAGTCAGACTGAACGACCGAACTGAACTGAATGGATTTTGGGAGATATGCAAAATTTCACATTTTTACTAGGTGGCTGATTTATAGAAAGTGACTTTTTGAAATTTTAGATAGCAGAAGGTAGTAATGCCTAAACTTACCAAACAAAAGATTCCTGCACTGTCCACCCCCCGTCACCCCCCACAGGGGAAGTAAATTTTCAATTAAATCTGGCTTCAGTTCAGTTCAGTTTAGTCGCTCAATTGTGTTCAACTCTTTGCGAATGGCAGCACACCAGGCCTCCCTGTCCATCACCAACTCCCGGAGTTCACCCAGACTCACACCCATTGAGTCAGTGATGCCATCCAGCCATCTCATCCTCTGTCGTCCCCTTCTCCTCCTGCCCCCAATCCCTCCCAGCATCACAGTCTTTTCCAATGAGTCAACTCTTCACATGAGGTGGCCAAAGTACTGGAG
>SJYA01003019.1:472499-501215 GCA_006410615.1 Neotragus moschatus | reverse complement strand
TCCTCCTGCCCCCAATCCCTCCCAGCATCAGAGTCTTTTCCAATGAGTCAACTCTTCACATGAGGTGGCCAAAGTACTGGAGTTTCAGCTTTAGCATCATTCCTTCCAAAGAAATCCCAGGGCGGATCTCCTTCAGAATGGACTGGTTGGATCTCCTTGAAGTCCAAAGGACTCTCAAGAGTCTTCTCCAACACCACAGTTCAAAAGCATCATTCTTCAGTGCTCAGCTTTCTTCACATTCCAACTCTCACATCCATACATGATCACGGGTTTTACAGCATCGGACCTTGCTTCTATCACCAGTCACATCCACTTAACTTTCCCTAATTTAACTCTCTCTACACACACACACATGCTACATACATACTTACAAAATACAGAACTTTCATTTGGGTTAACTAAGATTCTTCTGTCCCCATTTAAATAAATTGAGCCAATTTTTAAAAGAAAGTCCTAACACTTTTTTAGTGTCTATATTAGGCCTGATATTTTATATACAAAATTTCATAAACAATACAATGATTTAAAAAATGTAGAGAT
Organism: Neotragus moschatus; assembly: GCA_006410615.1. NCBI lineage: Eukaryota > Metazoa > Chordata > Mammalia > Artiodactyla > Bovidae > Neotragus > Neotragus moschatus. Next base: position 500,675 of record SJYA01003019.1, on the reverse strand, counting down.
AGGAAAACAGACCCAGAGGGCATGCCTAAAGTCAATAGAGTTTCAGTCTACAATGAAGTGAGTGTATAATTCAACCAGTGAGAACAACATAGTGGTTGTACAGGCTTAAGGGTGTCCAAGCCCATCTGAATAATTTCATTAAATGTCTATTTCTACTCCTGCCCCTCCACCCCTAATGTTTTGATTTAGGCAATGGGGAGAGAGAAACAGGAACTAGGCAGTCCTCTCTTGAGTTCAGCAGACCACACTTGAGATACTTTTCAGTAGAGACCCTACTAAAGAAGGGCTTGGGTTCCAGTGTCAGAGGTCTAAGTTTGCACCCTGATGTGGCGCAGCTTCAGAGAGGTTAAATGGTCTGTCTGGTTCAGAGGGAAACATGCACTTGGGAAACCAAAGGTGATATTAACTGCCTGCAGTTTTAGGATGAGAGTTGTATGTGAATGACGAGGTGTGCCAATTACTGAGTCTACAGCATGGCATATAACTCTAGACACCATCTACCGAATTTTATCAAAAGCTGCAGCCACACAGCTCACTACTGCAGTCAGGGGGACCCCAGGTTTTCTGATTGCCAGCACAGGGCTCTGTCACCCCTATGCCACAGTTTCCAGGAAAGGTTGACCTTCTTACCTCAAACTGAAATGACCAGGGGCTCTCCCTCTCAGGCTAATAAGAACTTTTCTTTCATTTTCTGCCACTCCCTATCCCCAAACTATCTTTCTAGAGATTTTAATTGGTTGCACTCACTTTAGCATTTCAGTAGTTAGACAATATCTGCTTTTTTCTCCCCATGAGTCAAATCAAACCCCTACATAAAAATGTGCTGGGGATATAATGGTATAAAATATCTAAGGCAGAACTTGTGACATGAGGATTTTTGCAGTCTCAGAAAATAATAAAACACACATTTAAACTAACAATTCAAGATAATATCTGGTTATATATCAATATAATGTAGCGACCAGAAGGCCTAGTGAATCTTAAAACAGAGAAATCAGTTTGTTCTGAAATTAGGGGAAAATACCTGGAGGAAGTCATGGAATCTGAGTTAGGTGAAGAAGGATGGAAGGAAATTGTGACTGTTTTGGAAAATGGTGAATACTTAGTAATGAAAAGAGGATATTATTACACTGTACTTCTCAAAGCTTTCAAAAGTATAATCAGAGGATCAGTTACATCAGCATTACCTGGAGTTTTCCTAGAAATACAGTTGTCCCATAGTATCCATGAGGGATGGGTGAGGATTGGTTCCAGGAACCCCCACAGATACCCAAATCTGCAGATGCTCAAGTCCCTTACAAAACGGAGCCATATTTGCACATAAGCTATGCACTTCCTTACATATACGTTAAATCATCTCTACGCTACTTATAATACCTAATAGAAAGTAAATGCTATTAAATAATTGTTAGAATATGCCAAATTCAAGTTCAGCAATTTGCAATTTGCTAGATTTTTTTTTTCCCAAATATATTTTATCCTTGGTTAGCTGAACGTGAAGATGTGAAATCCAGATATGAAGTAGGGTCACCTACACAGGATTCCATGCCCAGCCCTAGATTTCCCTAATCAGAAGCTGCACTTTAACAAGATCCTCAAGTGATTGGTATGCATTAAGTTTGAGAGATATTAGTACTGTACAAGTGCTTATTAGCACACAGTACTATCAGCAAGTCTCAGCAATTACCAACTCTGAAAGGATTCCACTCTAACGTGGAATCAGAGGTTTATGAAATGGAGAATCTCAGACATACACCCTGGGAGCAGTCCTTAAGAACTAGGAGACTGATTTCTGTAAATGTCTAACTTACAGAAGACCAAGACTTACCTCCTGGCCAATGAACATCCACCAGGAATCCCTCACCATCCTCAAGCTAATGAGTTCACTGCTTGGACTCCAGCTGAACTTCTACTTTTTGCACCACTGGCTTGAGCGCAGTCTCCCTCAACCCTCCGGGAACTTGCCTGTAGCTTGCTATAACATGCAATTCCTGAACTGTAACTTCTCTGCTATTCCCAAATAAACTCAATTTCCAGTAATTGAACTTGTATCCATTTACCTCTTTATTTATGTTGAAAAGTGCATAGTGTATCTTGTTTTCTTTGTACTTCTGCCCACATTCTCATCTGCATTTTGGATTAAAGGAAACCCACTGTATCATAAATTTGATTTTTGCTTGTTTCAGAGGGTGCATCTTTAGAAGACATGGTCTCTAAATAGTAACTGCAAGGCATTTACCACATTTTAAATATAATAATTCTTGAGTATCATTAAACATTCTGGAAGGATTTGAATAGGTAAGGAATGAGAAAGATATTCTATTTTAGAATAATCTGCAGAGATTTTAACTAGCTTGCTTGGAGCTGAGGGTTAGTCTTCTCAGTATTGGAGAGTTGTGAAGCTGAACAATGCCCACAAAATTACCTGATATAAAGCACAGTATGTTACTGATAATATTATGTCAAATGACTTATGTCAGATGCTATATAAGGGGTCACAAAACTGAAACCTAAAAGGCAAGAGGAGCATTGTTATAAATGGCTTGCCAAGGGAGAAAAAGGAACTCAAAATGTTAATTTTTTTTTAAACCCTCTGTGAATGGTTAGGTTATAAAGAAAACTAAATGTAAAACAAAACTACTTGAAAATTCTAGTTAAAACCCAGATTTAGAACTACCATCATGGCAAAGTCTGTCTCAAAAGAAGGGGACAAACCCAAGAAATGCCAGCATGGGTATAAATAGTGCTTAAGGTTCAAAGAGACCCCAGAGATGTGGCTAAGACTTGTGGGAAGACATGTTAACTCAGGGGGCTCTCAAGGATAATCTCCTTCTATTGAATCAGGCGACTGAATTTATATTGGAAGCTTAAAGATGAAATAAACTATCAGAAGCTATTTGGGGGGTTAAGGTGTGAGAGAGAGGCATAATAGCCTTAAGTTTTATAATGCTTAATATATTTGTATGTAGAGAAGATGAAGAGAACCTGATACACTGGAAACTAGGCCCCAAACAAAACCAATTGATTATAGAGTATAAAAAAATGGCCAGTTTCTCAAGGGTACTCCAAGGGGAATCTAAAAACCATGGCACGTTTCAGGAAGATAAATTCAGTCAGGGGCAGGTTAATTTCTGGAGGATCCTAGATGTCAGAATGAGGAGATGGAACTTAATTCCATAGGCAGCAGGAAGCCATGAGAGTCTTTGATGGGATAAAACAGCCCCTCAGGAAGGTGTATCTGACAACAGCAGTAAGCAAGAGCAAGAACCTAGAAGTGGGAGGACCAGTGAAGGGATTGCAGAAATAATCCTGGCATGAAGAGATAAGCGGTGCATGGCTGGAGAAGGTCATCTAAATGTCAGCCTTGAGAGTGATATCAACCTCTCTCTGTGCAACTTTAAAAGCTCTCCTCTCTCCCACCCAGGGCCCCATGGGAGCCAACCTAAAAATTCACCATCCACAGGAATGTGATCTCTCACATTACAAGGAAATCTCAAGCATTGTGGTAAGGGATACACGATTCCAAATCTCTGAGTCTGAGTTAAACTTCACTTACACACTGGAATGTTTCCAAGAAGTTTAACAAGATGGAGAAAAATATTATTTATATTTAAAATATATATTTTAAATAATAATATATTTAAAAATATTATTTCATATTTAACAATACAAAAATCTTCAAGTGAACAGAATGATGGGTTTACCTGGAAGAACGACGGATTTATTTGGAAGGGGTGCCTTGATTAAAAGCTTGAAGCAGAAGCTATCCTCAAAATATTTTCTTCCAGAGACAGAGAGACAGACTGGAAGGGAAAGAATGGGAAGGACCAGGATAAAAAGAGAAAAGGGAAGCATAAGCATGACAGTGGGAGACAGCACCCAGCATGATGTGACATCTCCCCATGACCCTCCACATTGGTAGTAACGTTACCAAACAGGCAACGTAACTGACACGGCTGGACACGCACATCTTGGCTCTAAACCAGTTAATGAGCTGAGTGTCAGCAGACTTGAGATCTAGCTTATACGAGCAATTAAATTTCTGTAAGTCAAACGTGAGAGTATGTCTTGAAGGAATTCTCTAATGAGTCCTTTAACAGTATGAATAACTCATGCCCTAATTTATCTGGTTAGTAATTTAGGTGCTTGACGGTCAGGCTTTCTTATACTGGGGTGGTCCCATTATTCCTGGAAGCCTGGCAAGCAAGAGAAAGCCAGATTACATGATTTGTAAAATATTAACTGTTTAAAAGAGGGCTGGAGGGTCAGGGTAGGGGAAGAAGACTTGGAAGCCTTCCAGGACCCGGATGAGTGATAAGCCTCCTCTCACCTGGATAATGATGTTGTCAGGGGCCGCCTGAGGGATGAAAGGGGTGATGGTGGCTCTCTATTCCTTACTAACGTCCCCATCCAACATCCGTTTTCTCACTTACGATCTCCTTGACACTGACTCTATTTACATGGCATCGGAATTAATCAGCCAGGAGTTTTTAGCTGCAGGAATCAGGCAATCCGTGTAACTCAGCATGGCAGCGTGACATTATCACCAGCTAAGCAATATTCATTCTGTATGATCACCATCTCCAGGGAACTTGCTGTGTGATAGGACTTCAGGTGCTGAAGTCATAAGCCATTACACTCATCCCTGAGCAGCTGTGTGACACCCTTCCTCAAGGACAGCCATGGAAAGCCACCCTGGTGATCCAGCCTGATTTATTAGCAGAACGGCCAAGGGCAGCACAGAAGTTTCAATCACCCCAGAGCTGCAGGGAAACGTACCCATCCTCAACTCTGCTGGCAGGTCCTTATATATAGAATTATCCAAGACCCAAACACAACCCGCTGGCTCGGTGCCGAAAGGATTTCTGTCAAGGTATCCATCTCACTGCATCACGATTTGTGTTGGCCTGCCTGTCATGCCCCAGTGAGCATGTGAACACTTTGATGGGAAAAACAGAGATCTAGTCATTTGAATCCTCACTTCTCTACCTGTGTTTGATACAAAAGGAGTTCTCAAACTATGTTTGGTAAGTGAGCAAAAGAATGAATATCTGAGTTTTGGTGAATGAAATTACAGTTACTTCTACAAAGACACTAAGGTTGAATTTGCTACTCTTTTTTATTCTATTCCTCATAAACTGACCTAATTAAGCAACTATTGATGGGGAGGGAGGTGCTGTCCAGAGCAACTGACTCCTGCCAGGTAGGACAGGGGTCACTGTATTTTCACCTGGTGGAACTACTCAGCTAGTTCAAAAGAAATGTCAGGGTTTAGGCTAACATANACAGCTGGGTATTGTTTTTGCTTTGGCTCCATCCCTTCATTCTTTCTGGAGTTAATTCTCCACTGATCTCCAGCAGCATATTGGACACCTACTGACCTGGGGAGTACCTCTTTCAGTATCCTATTATTTTGCCTTTTCATACTGTTCATGGCTTTCTCAAGGCAAGAAGACTGAAGTAGTTTGCCATTCCCTTCTCCAGGGGACCACATTCTGTCAGACCTCTCCACCATGACCCACCTGTCTTGGCTTGCCCTGTGGGCATGGCTTGGTTTCATTGAGTTAGACCACACTGTGGTCTTAGTGTGATTAGATTGACTAGTTTTCTGTGAGTATGGTTTAGTGTGTCTGCCCTCTGATGCCCTCTTGCAACACCTACCATCTTACTTGGGTTTTTCTTACCTTGGGCATGGGGTATGTCTTCATGGCTGCTCCAGCAAAGCGCAGCCACTGCTCCTTACCTTGGAAGAAGGGTATCTCCTCACCGCTGCCCTTCCTGACCTTCAACATGGGATAGCTCCTCTAGGCCCTCCTGTGCCAGCGCAGCCACCGGTCCTTGGATGTGGGTTGATCTTCCCAGCCGCCGCCCCTGGCCTCCGACGCGGGGTGGCTCCTCCTGGCCCCTGACCCTGGCCTCGTACATGGGGTGGCTCCTCCCGGCCGCCGCCCCTGACCTCGGACGTGGAGTGGCTCCTCTCGGCCATTCCTGCGCTGTCGCAGCCTGGCACTCTCGGCCGCTGCCCCTGACCTCAGACATGGGGTAGCTCATCTCAGCCACACTGAGTGCACCGGCTGTCACAGCTGCCTGCGCTGAATGCATCGGTTGTACTGGGTTCCATTAAAAAGTAACTTTGCAGTGATCCTTTACAACCTCTGCAAGATTTTATTTTTTTCCATTTCCAATACATTCTTTTTTTCCTAGCCAGAGCCCATAATACTCATCAAATTAGCGATCTGAAAGCAATTGATCATGTCCACAGTCATTTAAGGAATCAATACTAAGGGCTTGGAGACACAGAATAATATCATTTGGCAAATTTCCCTGAAAGACTTTAGTTCCATTATTATTGAAAATGACTGACTTTAGGGGAAGGTTTCCATGATATTCACAGGGAAAAAAGGGCTTTGCATTATAGCCTCAAAATGTGAAAGACATCACATCTTCACTGAGTCCTGGCTTTTTGACCATTATTTTTAACTGCTCAGAGGCCTTCCCCTCTGGGCGATCCTCTGACACTTGAAAGCATATTTGTGTTCCACACTAAACTCAGTACCTCTCTGCTGCTCCCTGGTTCCCTTTCCCAGCTTTTCTGCACTAGGACCCTGTGTTTCTATTTTCCAGTGTCAGAAGTCTGGCCAAACGCTGCTATGCTGCTCTTCCCCATACGCTATTCTTTCATTATCATCAGAACTTCAGACATATGCATAATCTGCTGGTGCCAACGACAGAAAGGAGAGCCCACTGGACTCAGCAGCAGCATCTGTGACCTTTTGACAATCAGACCCAAGAGCACAGCCTCACCTCTTCTCTGTGGCCCTGTTCCCCAGGGCTTCATTCAAGATGCATAAATACACGTAAGACACATAGTTCAGTTCAGTCACTCAGTTGTGTCCAACTCTTTGTGACCCCATGGACTGCAGCATAGACATACATATATAGTAAGGACTCTTGCCATTGCAACAATTAACAGACACTACCTCGAACTAGATTAAACAAGAAAGAGAAAATACAAGGGAAGTTAATATGCACAAAGGAGCCTGGTAAGGATTGAAAGCCTTGGCCTGAAATCAGGCATGAAAATCATGAAGATCCCAAGAATACTCCTGGTCCATTTTTTTTTTCTTGATTTCTCTCTGTTTATCTGCATTTTATTTCCTCTTCTGCTTCTGAGTCCAAATGCTGGGTGGAAAATGGCCTCCTCAAAACAGCCAGGGTTTCTAGCAGTTATAGACACAGTTACTCTCCCTCAGTGCCAATTCCATCCCTGGGATGGGAAATCTATTTGATTTCAATCAACTATAAGTTTGAAGTAAGTCACTTAATATAAACAAAGCTGCTGGGAATCTCTCCTCATTGCCCCAAATATGCGGAGATGTCTCCAGAAAAGAGGGTTCTTATGAACTGAGTGCCTCTCCACAGGGTCTGGGCTTCCCTGGTGGCTCAGTGGTAAAGACTTTGCCTGCCAATGCTGGAGACCTGAGTTCGAACCCTGGGTCGGAAAGACTGCCTGGAGAAGGAAATGGCTACCCACTCCAGTGTTCTTGCCTGGAAAATTGCATGGGCAGAGGAGCCTGGAGGGCTACATTCCATGGGATGGCAAAAGAGTCAGACACAACTTAGTGATGAAACGACCACCACAGGGTCCAATGCCAAAGAAAAATGACAACAGAGATGTGACCTGAAGCTGTTCACTGACACAAGCAATCAGATGAGGCTGGAATCACACAAGCAAGTTCCCTTTGATCCCCTGCTCACAACACAGTTCAGATGGCATCACACCTTTCAACTCACTATGGCAGCCAGCAATGTAGAAGTAAAATCTGACCACTGGAAGGATTTTCTGCCACAGTCACTACCACACTTGACCATCCCACAACCTGACACCAGAAAAAACTTAAACTTATCATCTCCCTCTTGAAAAGAAGGTACAATTCCAACAACCAATATCAACATCTTGCGTTATCCCCTTCCAGATTCTCATTTCCCACTGGGCCTCAGTCTCACAGCTACAAAATGCAATGGCTTGGTTCCAGACTGGAACGTAGCACAGGCTAACTGAAGTGTGGTCTCTACAGCCAACAGGTGACAATGAAGACCTTGAGTAAAAGCACTGACATCTAACAGTAAACACTGATCTAGGTACCAAGAACTAGGCTAAACTCTTACTTCCATCAGTAAAGGATTGCGTAACAATTCAATAAGGTAAGGAATCCTTCATTTTGCATACAGAAAAAAAAGTACAGATGAGAAAGATTAAATACTCCCATTAACAATATAAAAAAAGCTTCCAGAGTTTAGCCGGCTGCTTAACTTCTTTGAAGTTTGTTAAACGTTTCTCCTTTTCTTAAATTCTCAGCCCCATTCTCCTATTTTCCAAGTTCTGCTGTATACAGTACAAGTGGGTTTTCTGCTTCCAGAAGAACTCTTCAGACATGTGAAGTGAGGGGGCCTGGAGGCGGTGCGCCTCCTGGATAATTTGAAATACAGAGTTTGGGAAGGCAGCTGCCTGTGGTCCATTAATCACTCCTGATGCTCTGGGAGACATGAGATACAATTATAAGCCAGTTAATCCCCTAGTTCACTGGTGGTGGGTTGGAGAAACTTAATCAGCATCATAAACACATTCGGAAAGGGATTTCCACAGGACAGTTTGGAAAATACTGAGACAGACAGACCAATCCAACAGGAAAATCACTTACTGGTCACATCTGTAAGCACCTTGATTCAGTCTTAATTAGACTGTGTAGTAAAGATCTCATAAACAGAAATGGAAGGGAGGTGTCTGGAGGGAGCTCAAGAATATTGAGTCAATACCAGTGGCCATGCTTCAAGTATCAGAAAAGAGCCAGGAGTGAGGAACCCAGAGGCCCCATGAGGTATTATGGGTGAGAGCCATCCATGAGCTTGCTACCTGTCCTTCCTTCATCTGTCAACTTCAAACAACACTAGCAATTCCAGTGGAGAAAACGGAGGCTCTCTCCAACTCCATCTAAAAGCTAAACAATGGAAGAAACATCTGTCTCTCTGACAGGGTGGGTTTCTAATACATTGCCTCGTATCCTCTTTTCTATGAGAAATTCTTTCAAAATTTCCCTCCATAAACACCATATTTTATACACTTCTGTTTTTAAATAAATACCTGGTTAGTTATCCATTTACCTGTTTTATTAATGAAATAATGAAAGATGAGCGATCTCTTCAAGAATATTAGAGATAACAAGAGAACATTTCACGCAAAGATGGCTCAAATAAAGGACAGTAAAGGTAAGGACCTAAAAGAACCAGAAGAGATTAATAAGAGGTAGAAAGAATACACAGAAGAATGATATAGAAAAGATCTTAATGATCATAATGACCCAGATAACCATGATGGTGTGGTCACTCACCCAGAGCCAGACATCCTGGAGTGTGAGGTGAAGTGGGCTTTGGGAAGCATCACTGTGAACAAAGTCGTGAAGGTGATGGGATTCTAGCTGATTTATTTCAAATCCTAAAAGATGATGCTGTTAAAGTGTTGCACTCAATATGCCAGCAAACTTGGAACACTCAGCAGTGACCACAGGACTGGAAAGGTTAGTTTTCATTCCAATCTCAAAGAATAGTAATGCCAAAGAATATTCAAACTACCACAAAACTGTACTAATTTCACATGCTAGCAAGGTAATGCTCAAAATCCTTCTAGCTAGACTGTAATAGTATGTGAACCGAGAACTTCCAGATGTATGAGCTGGATTTAGAAAAAGTAGAGGAACCAGAGACCAAATGCCAACATCCGTTGGATCATAGAAAAAGCAAGATAATTTGAGAAAAAAAAATCTACTTCTGCCTCTAAAGACTACACTAAAGTCTTTGACTGTGTGGATCACAACAACCAGTGGAAAATTCTTCAAGAGATGGGCATACCAGACCACTTTACCTGCCTCCTGAGAAACGTGTATGCAGGTCAAGAAGCAACAGGTAGAACCAAAAGTGGAAAAAAATAATGGACAAAATTGAGAAAGGAGTACATCCAGCCTGTATATTTGCACCCTGCTTATTTAACTTATATGCAGTGTTCTTGCCTGGAGAATCCCAGGGATGAGGGAGCCTGGTGGGCTGCCGTCTATGGGGTCGCACAGAGTGACATGACTGAAGTGATTTAGCCGCAGTAGCAGCAACAGAATATATAATGCAAAATGCTGGGCTGGATGAAGCACAAGCTGGCTCAAGACTGCCAGGAGAAATACCAACAAATTCAGATATGCAGATGACGCTACCCTAATGGCAGAAAGTGAAGAGGAACTAAAGAGCCTCTTCATGAAGGTGAAAGAGGAGAGTGAAAAAGCTGGCTTAAAACTCAACATTCAGTAAACTAAGATCATGGCATCCAGTCCCATCACTTCATGGCAAATAGATGGGGGAAATATGGAAACAGTGACAGACTTTTTTTTTTTTTTTTTTTTGGCTTCAAAATCACTGTGGACTATGACTGCAGACATGAAATTAAAAGACACTTGCTTCCTAGAAGAAAAGCTATGATAAACCTAGACAGTGTATTAAAAAGCAGAGGCATCACTTTGCTGACAAAGGTCTGCATAGTGAAAGTTATAGTTCTTCCAGTAGTCATGTAAAGATGTGAGAGTTGGACCGTAAAGAAGGCTGAGTGCCAAAGAATTGATGCTTTTGATCTGTGGTGTTGAGAAGACTCTTGAGAGTCCCTTGGACTGCAAGGAGATCAACCCTGAATATTCACTGAAAGGACTAGTACTGAAGTTGAAGCTCCAAATCTTTGGCCACCTGGTACGAAGAGCTGGGTCACTGGAAAAGACCCTGATGCTGGGAAAGACTGAGGGCAAGAGGAGAAGTGGATGACAGAGGACAAGAAGTTTGGATAGCATCATTGACTCAATGGACATGACTTTGAGCAACTCCGGGAGATGGTAAAGGACAGGGAAGCCTGGTGTGCTGCAGTCCATGGGGTCACAAAGAGCTGTGCATGACTGATCAACTGAACAACAACAAGAACAATTAATGAAATATATGAAAATGCTAACCTGCCATCTGAATTTCTTTGAGATAACCTGTGTGATCCTCAACATGTTAAAAGGAGTACCATGAAAAAGCTGAGTGATTTAGCTCTTCTGTAAAATGATGAATATATGTGTACAGTTCCAACTGGGCATTTGTAGTATCAAAAAAAAAAAAAAAGAATTTTGGATACTGATTACCAACTTTTTAATCACAACCAATCCCAAATGGGTGGAAGACACTGCTACAGCTCATCTCCAGGCTCCCTACGTCTTTGTAGAGGTGGAGATACAGATTCTACTTCATTATTACTGCAGGGTGCCTTCGAGCATCTTGCTTCAGTGAATCATCCAGAAAAACTCTTCATATATAATGTGACATAGGGCTACATTTTGCGGAGGAAGCACAGGCGATCAGGTGCTTTGCTTCTCACCAAGAATATCTCTTCCCACTAATTTAGGTAGAGCACCTTCAACTCTTCAACTGAATTCAGTGATGTAGACTCCCACCCTTCAGTCAACCACATACCAATAGAATGATGTTTTGGTAGAAGAATGGAGGGAAAACCACACTTCACGTTTCAATTCAATTCAGTCGCTCAGTCATGTCCAACTCTTTGCAACCCCATGGACCACAGCATGCAAGGCTTTCCTGTCCGTTATCAACTCCGAGAGCCTATTCAAACTCATGTCCATCACGTTGATGATGCCATCCAACCATCTCATCCTCTGTGATCCCCTTTCCCTCCCACCTTCAATCCTTCCCAGCATCAGGGTCTTTTCTAATGAGCCCATTCTTCACATCAGATGGCCAAAGTACTGGAGTTTCAGCTTAAGTCTTCCCAAAGAATATTCAGGACTGATTTCCCTTAGGATGGACTGGTTGGATCTCCTTGCAGTCCAAGGGACACTCAAGAGTCTTCTCCAACAAAACAGTTCAAAAGCATCAATTCTTTGGTGCTCAGTTTTCTTTAGGGTCCAACTCTCACATCCATGTGTGACTACTGGAAAAACCATAGCTTTGACTGGATGGACCTTTCTTGGTAAAGTAATGTCTCTGCTTTTTAGTATGCTGTCTAGGTTGGTCATAACTTTCCTTCCAAGGAGCAAATATCTTTTAATTCCATGGCTGCAGTCACCATCTGCAGTGATTTTGGAGCCCTTCAAAATAAAGTCTCTCACTGTTTCTCCATCTATTTGCTATGAAGTGATGGGACCGGATGCCGTGATCTTAGTTTTCTGAATGTTGAGTTTTAAGCCAACTTCTTCACTCTCCTCTTTCACTTTCACCAAGAGGCTCTTTAGTTCTTCTTCACTTTCTGGCATAAGGTTCCTGTCATCTGCATATCTGAGGTTATTGATATTTCTCCCGGCAATATCCAGCTTGTGCTTCATCCAACCCAGAGTTTTGCATGATGTACTCTGCATACAAATTAAATAAGCAGAGTAACAATACACAGCCTTGATGTACTGCTTTCCAGATTTGGAACCAGTCTGTTGTTCCTTGTCCAGTTCTAACTGTTGCTTCTTGACCTGCATATAGATTTCTCAGGAGGCAGGTCAGGTGGTCTGGTATTCCCGTCTCTTGAAGAATTTTCCACAGTTTATTGTGATCCACAAAAATGCTTTGGCATAGTCAATAAAGCAGAAGTAGATGTTTTTCTGGAACTCTCCTGATTTTTTGATGATCCAACGGATGTTGGCAATTTGATCCCTGGTTCTTCTGCCTTTTCTAAATCCAGCTTGAACATCTGGAAGTTCATGGTTCACATACTGTTGAAGCCTGGCTTGGAGAATTTTGAGCATTACTTTGCCAGCGTGTGAGATGAGTGCAATTGTACGGTAGTTTGAGGATTCCTTCGCATTGCCTTTCTTTGGGATTGGAATGAAAACTGACGTTTTCCGTCCCATGGCCACTGCTGGAGTTTTCCAAATTTGCTGGTATATTGAGTGTACCACTTTCACAGCATCATCTTTTAGGATCTGAAATACCTCAACTGGAATTCCATCATCTCCACTAGCTTTTTTCATAGTGATGCTTCCTAAGATGCTTCCTTGACTTCGCATTCTAGGATGTCTGGCTCTAGGTGAGTGATCACATCATCATGATTATGTGGGTCATGAAGATCTTTTTTGTGTAGTTCTGTGTATTCTTGCCACTTTTTCTTAATATCTTCTTTTTCTGTTAGGTCCATACCATTTCTGTCCTTTAATGTACTCATTTTTGCATGAAAAGTTCCCTTGGTATCTCTAATTTTCTTGAAGAGATCTCTAGTCTTTTGCATTCTATTGTTTTCCTCTATTTCTTTGCTTTGATTGCTGAGGAAGGCTTTCTTATCTCCCCTTGCTATTCTTTGGAACTCTGCATTCAAATGTGTATATCTTTCCTTTCCCCCTTTGCCTTTAGCTTTTCTTTTCTCAGCTATTTTTTAGGCCTTATCAGACAACCATTTTACCTTTTTGCATTTGTTTTCTTAGGGACGGTCTTGATCACTGCCTCCTGTACAATGTCAGGAACCTCTGTCCATAGTTCTTCAGGCACTCTATCAGATCTAATCCCTTGAATCTATTTGTCACTTCCACTATATAATCGTAAGGGATTTCATTTAGGTCATACCTGAATGGCATAGTGGTTTTCTCTACTGTCTTCAATTTGAGTCTGAATTTGGCAATAAGGAGTTCATGTTCTGAGCAACAATCAGCTCCTGGTCTTGTTTTTGCTGACTGTATAGAGCTTCTCTATCTTTGGCTGCAAAGAATATAATCAATCTGATTTCGGTACTGACCATCTGGTGATGGCCATGTGTACAGTCTTCTCTTGTGTTGTTGGAAGAGAGTGTTTGCTAGGATACTTCACATCAGTTTCAGATTAAAAGTTAATCAGGATGCTATGTATAGTATTTGATCATCTGGGGCTCCATTGCCAGTGAATGTTTCCAGAGATGAGGTTCAGAGTTCACTGATTGATTGCAAACGCCACGTGTAATTTGGCCTTTTTCTCTTAATTGCTTTTGTCTGTCAATGGGAAATCCTATGTCAATTAAGTTATTTCACATCTGAAGATCATTAAACTTCCAAAGTGTTTTAGAATCAGCTAATACTAAGGAATGACACTTCCAAAATTCTGACACTCTTAAATGCCTCATGCAGATAGTTTCCTTTAATCCTCACAAACTGCCTATGAAATTGACATAATTACTCTCCCCATTTTATAGTTCAGACTTGCATTTATTGTAAGTGGCAGAATCAGGCTTAGCACCCAGACAGTGTGATTCCTAAAGCTTCCATGTTTATATATGCCATGCTGTTATATCTGCTAGGGATAGAGTGACATTAACAGCCTGCCCTGGGTGCAAAACTTTTTTAATTTCACGATTATGAAGGAGAAAGTGTTTTTGTACTTTAATGTTAAAAAATGCTAAGTTTTCAGTCCTTTCATTTTAGATACCAATTACAGGGAGTGTTTGAGAGGTAGAAATGAGGAACCATTGCTGCTACACTTCATGCTCACGCACACATACACATACACACTTATGCTGAGGAGGGAGTTCCTGATATTTACATATGTGAACTTAAAAATCTCTGGTCCCTCAAGTTTCTAGGTGATCTCATCAAGCTATAGGTTGCCTGGCCCAGATAGTCATTGTTTCTCTATGAGCTGGTCCCACAGGAAATGTTCACAATGTTGATTTCAAACCAAGTGAGAACCACAGCTGTTAAGAACTAGTTAAAACTAAAGCTTTAGCTCTGAGATTTTAGGGATATCTTTAGATAATGTTTTCTCCTTTTCCACATCTCCTGAATATCCTCTATTAAAATATCTAGACTCAGACTGCCCAACTCATTATGGTGAAAGAAACCTTGGTGAAAAAAAATTTCAAGTTATAAAATATTTAAGTAGTACTCTCATCATCCTGCCTTACCGTTCAGGGTTCCATTTATAAAGAAGCCTCCATTTTTTGCTAGTATTCTATCTGGTCATTTCTGTTTTCTATTAAAACTAAAGAAATGAAGCTGGCCTTCCAATAGACTCAGTTGCTGTAAAATGTTCCCATGGAGACACAAGTTACAGAACTGTGGGGCATACACCGCATCCAAGCTCCTAGAGAGAGAGGAGAGGTCTATAGGTAGCCAGCCCTGATGGCATCTTAATAAGAATTAAACAACCATAATCTGTTTGCATTTCTATCTGGCTTCTTGTTCCGAAGAAGCTTGAATAAATATTGGGCATATTTTATAAATGAGCTGTGGGGGTAAGGAAACCCAAGGTTTTTCTCAAATAAAATTATTTCCAGGCAAAAGTCATGGGGAGACTTGGTGCAACTCTCAAATTACTAAATATTATATTGTTATTCCTGCAAAACAACTCATACAATTTTTACAGCATCCCTTTGAGAGAAACACCAGAAAAGGATTATTAGTCCCAATTGCTTCAGTTGAAGAGGCTAAAAGGAGAAACGAACTTCCAAACAGAATTATAAAAGAAGGAACCTCCTATGTTCTTTGTGTGGAGGACACTTTATTTGTTCACTTCTCTGCTTAGTGATTTTATGACCATGTGTCACCAAACAAAGCTATGGAGGGAAAAAGAACATTTGTGAAAGGTACCAAATTGAGATTCCATAAGTTTTTCTAAATTGAAAAATAACACAGAAAACAAACAAACAAGCAAAAAAACATAAGAAATTCCTCCTAAAACTGTAGAACATGAGTAGGGAAACAAGGAAATGGCAGGGAAGGCAAAGCAACCACTCAGTAAGGTAGTATCATGAATCCTGGAGTCAGACGGGGGAGACGGAGCTTTGAATTGGCTGCTTGATAACTATGGTTCCAGTTGAGCAGTTTAAATCTGGTTTGTTTTTAACTGGTAAGAAGGGGAAGAAAATGAATTTAGAGCCTCCCTGATGGGGTGGCATCAATTAAATGAAATAAAACACATTTAAGATNTCCTGCATCTGCTGCACTGGCAGGGGAATCTTTACCACTGTGCCACCTGGGAAGCCCATAAATAATATGCATGTGTGTGTGTGTATATATATATATATATAACACATCCTTAAAAGATGAAGCAAAGACATAAATTGAATTCCAGTCTCCAAAGCCACAGAAACACTCTTCAGAACACTACACAAATCCCAAATCTGTTCCCTAGTTTCCCATAAATATGTCTTTTCACTTGTCCCCATGAATGAATTTTTCTTTTTTCTTTTTTTTTTTTGGCTACTTGGCAACTTTTATCCTACAATGAGAACTTTTTTCATCAAATTTTGTGGATTATATCCGAGCAGAATAGGTCCTTTAGAATATCAGTGATAGGAAAAGACTTGAGNGTCCCCATGAATGAATTTTTCTTTTTTCTTTTTTTTTTTTGGCTACTTGGCAACTTTTATCCTACAATGAGAACTTTTTTCATCAAATTTTGTGGATTATATCCGAGCAGAATAGGTCCTTTAGAATATCAGTGATAGGAAAAGACTTGAGATGAACAGTTGCAGAAAATACTCCCCCCACCCCCTGCCCCATTGAACTCTGGAAACTCATAACCAGAAAAGGAACTCTCCTCCTTCTCTGCATTTCTACCAGAAGCCCTGTGGCTTATTATTCCTTTAGGACCTAATCAGCACAAAGCAGGAATCAGCTACTCTCTAGGCATGGCAAAATCTTGAGGTAACAACATGTCTCACTTGGGAGTACACTTTCTATGTGTAAATTAAAAGCCTACAGAAAAAATCCATTGCTTTCCCCTCACTTAAAAGCCACTCAATCATTCCCCCAAATGCTTATGAAACCCTGTCTCAAGCCAAATTCTATTTAAAATCTTTAATTGTGATTTCTATGAGTCTTGATGCATTAGTCTCTCCAATGTGTACCCCCCACTTAAGTTTTAAAATGCATACTTCCAGGGTTTATATATCTATGATTTATTATGCTGAAATAAGAACAGCTTTTAGAAGACATTTTAAAATATCACTCAAAGTATTTAAAGCCTATTGCTAAAAAAAAATTAATAAAAATAAAAACACAGGTCACATTTTGCTGTTGGTAAATGAAATCAGATAGGCCAAGGTTAAGTAGCTAGTCAAATATGAACTTCACAGTGTACCAAATATGAATATTTATTCTTTATCATTTGTGTACTTTTTTTTTGAATCAGAAAAACACAGTCAATTGAAAAAGTCACTCCAACTGGAAAGGAAGGTTAGTTTGCAACTCTGAAGAGCTAAATAGACTATTTGAAATATATATATATATAGACAGCTATACAAAAGTCCTCATGCCAAGTTTACTAAAAATGCTTGCAAAAATCTGCCTAGGGCAAAAGAACAGGCAAATCGAATGATTCACAAGTCAAACGGGTTTCATTAAAAACACAAGCAAGCAGAAACCCTTGTGTCCCATAAAAAGTTGGTTTCTTCCCATCACTCTGAGGAATTTGCAAGAGTCCCTTCAATCATACAAGTTCACCTCCTGCTGAACTTCACTGTCTGTATTTAGGAGATCCACATACCTGGGCAGCAAAGAGCATGTCTTTACAGAGCCCCTATTGTGTGCAATTACTATTCAAATTAGTAGTTCTCACTTAAGAATCCTCTAAGGGAATAAAAAATGCCTATACCAGGGATGCAGTCCAAACAGATTCCAATGTAACTGAACAGCAGTGGGTGCAGCTATAACATTTTTAAGAGCTCCCTAGGTGACTTTGTAGTCATCAAGTGTTGAAGAGCTCTGATTTGGGTGATGTGTATTTTCAAAAGCCTCCACAATGATTGGCTAGAGAAGGATAAGGGTTGTGGTGCAAAAAAGGAGAAATAGGAAGTAGAAAACTTCCCAACAGGTAAGACGCAAGTAGAAAGGTAATAGAGTCTGCAGTTCAGTTCAGTGGCTCAGTTCAGATTCATTGCCACCCCATGGGCTGCAGCTCATCAGGCCTCCCTGTCTATCACCAACTCCCAGAGTTCAAACTCATGACCATTGAGTCGGTGATGCCATCCAACCATCTCATCCTCTGTTGTCACCTTCACCTGCTGCATTCAATCTTTCCCAGCATCAGGGTCTTTTCAAATGAGTCAGCTCTTCGCATCAGGTGGCCAAAGTACTGGAGTTTCAGCTTTAGCATCAGTCCTTCCAAAGAACACCCAGGGCTGATTTCCTTCAGAATGGACTGGTTGGATCTCCTTGCAGTCCAAGGGACTCTTAAGAGTCTTCTCCAACACCATGGTTCAAAAGCATCAATTCTTTGGCACTCAGCTTTCTTCACAGTCCAACTCTCACATCCATACATGACCACAGGAAAAACCATAGCCTTGACTAGGCGGACCATTGTTGGCAAAGTAATGTCTCTGCTTTTTAATATGCTGTCTAGGTTGGTCATATCTTTTCTTTCAAGGAGTAAGCGTCTTTCAATTTCATGGCTGCAGTCACTATCTGCAGTGACTTTCGAGCCCCCAAAATAAAGTCTGCCACTGTTTCCCCATCTATTTCCCATGAAGTGACGGGACTGGATGCCATGATCTTAGTTTTCTGGATATTTTTAACTTCGATATTTTCACTATGATAAGTTGTGGGGATCCAGTGATGAACAAAACCAGCCATGGGCCCTGAGACAACAAAGACTTCTAACTGTAACAACTTTAGTAAAAGAAAGGTTCTGTGAGAACATGCAGTTGAGTGCTTTCGTTGGCAAATTACATGAGGAACTTTCAGTTGAGACCAGGAGGCAGAGAAGAAACGAACCAGGTGAAGAGGGCAGGAGATAAGCACATGTTCAATGACAGAAAGAAGGAAAGTTTGGTAGGGACTGAGCACAAAAAGGGGAGATTTTAACTGGGAGTCACAGGTATCCAGGGGAATGTCACATTTAGAGCCTTGCTGAAAGACTAACACAACAGCCCGGGGCAGGGAGTGAAATGGCCGGGCTAAGTGCTGGGCACTCTGCTCCCTTGGATATTCATTAATTGATAGCCAAGCAGAGACCACAGGGCAGCAGCTGTGCACAGACCACAGTGAGTTCTGGGTTGCCAACCTCAGTCTTGACACTAATTTCCTCTCCGANCATTGTTGGCAAAGTAATGTCTCTGCTTTTTAATATGCTGTCTAGGTTGGTCATATCTTTTCTTTCAAGGAGTAAGCATCTTTCAATTTCATGGCTGCAGTCACTATCTGCAGTGACTTTCGAGCCCCCAAAATAAAGTCTGCCACTGTTTCCCCATCTATTTCCCATGAAGTGACGGGACTGGATGCCATGATCTTAGTTTTCTGGATATTTTTAACTTCGATATTTTCACTATGATAAGTTGTGGGGATCCAGTGACGAACAAAACCAGCCATGGGCCCTGAGACAACAAAGACTTCTAACTGTAACAACTTTAGTAAAAGAAAGGTTCTGTGAGAACATGCAGTTGAGTGCTTTCGTTGGCAAATTACATGAGGAACTTTCAGTTGAGACCAGGAGGCAGAGAAGAAACGAACCAGGTGAAGAGGGCAGGAGATAAGCACATGTTCAATGACAGAAAGAAGGAAAGTTTGGTAGGGACTGAGCACAAAAAGGGGAGATTTTAACTGGGAGTCACAGGTATCCAGGGGAATGTCACATTTAGAGCCTTGCTGAAAGACTAACACAACAGCCCGGGGCAGGGAGTGAAATGGCCGGGCTAAGTGCTGGGCACTCTGCTCCCTTGGATATTCATTAATTGATAGCCAAGCAGAGACCACAGGGCAGCAGCTGTGCACAGACCACAGTGAGTTCTGGGTTGCCAACCTCAGTCTTGACACTAATTTCCTCTCCGACTTGAGCAAATCATTTAGCATATCTTTGTTTTATCTATAGAATACAATGAATAGTGGACTCTGCTCCTAAGGCATGCTGCTGCTGCTGCTAAGTCGCTTCAGTCGTGTCCTACTCTGTGCTACCCTATAGACGGCAGCCCACCAGGCTCCCCAGTCCCTGGGATTCTCCAGGCAACATAGTACGTAAAGATTCATTGAGATCACATTTCTTGAGGCCCTGTCACTAAGACATGCCTATTAACTGTTCAGTTCAGTTCAGTCACTCAGTCGTGTCCGACTCTTTGCGACCCCATGAATCCCAGCATGTCAGGCCTCCCTGTCCATCACCAACTCCCAGAGTTCACTCAGACTCACGTCCATCGAGTCGGTGATGCCATCCAGCCATCTCATCCTCTGTCGTCCCCTTCTCCTCCTGCCCCCAATCCCTCCCAGCAACAGAGTCTTTTCCAATGAGTCAACTCTTCGCATGAGGTGGCCAAAGTACTGGAGCTCCAGCTTCAGCATCATTCCTTCCAAAGAAATCCCAGGGCTGATCTCCTTCAGAATGGACTGGTTGGATCTCCTTGCAGTCTAAGGGACTCTCAAGAGTCTTCTCCAACACCACAGTTCAAAAGCATCAATTCTTCGGCGCTCAGCTTTCTTCACAGTCCAACTCTCACATCCATTAAGTGTTAGTTATTCTTATTAGGACTCTCTAGAGTCTGCTTGAGTCAGAGATCAGACATGATCACAGATACTTCAGATCTAACAAATGGAAGATGCAGCGAGGACCATGGCAGACCTGAAGTAAAATCCGGTAAGAGCCTCTTGATGAAAGTGAAAGTGGAGAGTGAAAAAGTTGGCTTAAAGTTCAATATTCAGAAAACGAATATCATGGCATCTGGTCCCATAATTCCACATCAAATAGATGGGGAAACAATGTCAGACTTTTTTTTTGGGGGGGGGCTCCAAAATCACTGCAGATGGTGACTGTAGCCATGAAATTAAAAGACACTTACTCCTTGGAAGAAAAGTTATGAGCAACCTAGATAGCATATTGAAAAGCAGAGACATTACTTTGCCAACAAAGGTCCATCTAGTCAAGGCTATGGTTTTTCTAGTGGTCATGTATGGATGTGAGAGTTTCATCCCTGTTACTTTCTGTGTTGTAAACAACAGTCAAGCACAAGTCTCCTTTCACATCAAGCCAGAGAGCAGAAGAGAAGCAGAGATCTGGTACAAAGGAAAGACACCAACACAGAGCAGAGGCGCTGAGTTCAATTTCTACAGACAGGTTTAATAAAGAAGACACAACATAAATGTCCATCGGCAGAGGAATGGATCAAGAAGATGTGATCCGTATATACAATGGAATACTACTCAGCTATTAAAAAGAATGAAATAATGCCATTGCATCAACATAGATGGACTCAGAAAGTGTCATATGAGTAAAGTAAGTCAGACAGAGAAGAAATATTGTATGGCATCTCTTATAAGTGGAATGTAAAAGGAAATGATACAAATGAACTTACAAAACAGAGAGAGACACAGATTTAGAAAATGAACTTACAGTTGCTAGGAGGAAAGGATAATTAGGGAGCTGGGGACAAACATGTACACACTGCTATATTTAAAATGGGAAACCAACAGGGACCTACTGTATAGCACAGGGAACTCCACTCCAGGTTGTGTGGCAGCCCAGAGAGGAGCGGGTTCGGGGGAGAATGAATACATGTATATGTATGGCTGAGTCCTTTAGCTGGTCACCTGAAACTATCACAATGTTGTTATTCGGCTATACCTGATACAAAATAAAAAGTTCAAAAGAAAAAAAGTAACAGAAAAAGAGATGAAGAGGGCTTCCTACTTACCCAAATATTTTGTATGTTACTTGCAAAGAAGATGTTTTAGACTGGTACATTTTTATAACTTGCAAGCAATATACTTAAAAGGAACATGTATGATATCATAAGTGAAACAAATTGCCAGTCTAGGTTCTATGCAGGATGCAGGATGCTTGGGACTGATGCACGGGGATCATCCAGAGAGATGGTGTTGGGTGGAAGGGGGTGAGGGGGTCGGGATTGGGAGCTCATGTACACTCGTGGCTGATTCATGTCAATGTATAGCAAAACAAATACAGTATTGTAAAGCAAAACAAACTAAAAAATAAAAAAAATTTTTTTAAAAAGGGAAAAACCTTGTTTAAAGCAATATTCATTGTACACTTTTTGTCCCTCTCAGCTTACACATTCCTGTCTTTTTTTTTTTTTTTTCATTATTGAAGTATAGCTAATTTACAATGTTGTGCTAGTTTCTAGTGCACAGAGTTCATCAGATTTTTACACTTCACCAGGGGGCAGGGACTATTCCTCTGAGCATAACAGCGCTGTTAAGAGCACTCTGCAGGACCCAGCCTGGTGACGGCACTGGACCAGTACTACACTAAGTTCCTACCAGACTGCCACAATGGCAGTTTGATTCAAAGGGAAGGGGAGCCCATCAGGGTGATGGGAGACAGGAAAAATAATACATCCAGACATTTCTAACTAACACCTAGAGCTGTCTCGTGGTTTCTCCAGCAATAGTTTAGATTATCAGGATATGGCCACGGAATACAGGTTGCTTCAGTGTGAGCTGCATCAGGGCAGAAACGAGGAGAAATATCCACTTAAAGGAGTCGCTGTTGGAGCCAGCTGGTAACTACCTTCTCCTTCTTGAAGGCTAAAGTCACCCGTGAGGGATTACTTTGAGAGATTACCCTTCTTGACACACCCCCTTGGACATTCGAGGCTCTAAGCATGGGGAAACGAAGCTATTCAATTCTGGAAACCAGCAGTTTCTTTATGACATTTGGCAGAAAGTAATGTGAGAAGCTGTGGAACTAGCTCCTTTTATGCATTGTCTGGTACAGACAACGCCCGTCTGGGGGGCTTTAATCACAACACACATCCCATCAACCATTATAGAAAAATGTGCTTAGGAAGAGGAAAGGAGCTTGTAAAAAGCCTCGATGAAGAGATGTATTTGTACGGTTCAGTGAGCTGAGCAATGGGCCAGGACTTGAGATGAGAAACTGCCCCCACGTCCTAGAAGAACCAGTTACTTCCCACCCTCTGCTCACTCTCTTTCTGTATGGGGGAAGCAGGGAACATGGCCACTGCTCCACTGTGCAGGGCAGGATGGGAGAGCTATGGGCCTTCAGTCAGGGAGACCCAGACATAATGTCTTCCACAGCCACTGATCTTCTCTTTGAGTTTCAATCGTTCTCTGCCAATTATTGGGAAATAGAACAATGCACTACGCATTCTGGTGGCATAGAAACTGTAGTTGCACAATGAGATGGCTGATGAGTACAGGAGAAAACCATCTCTAATGTCATCAGCACAGACCCATTTGCAGCTAATTCAAAGATTTATAGGAAGCAGAATAGTGTTTTCTTTATCACTCAACACATTTATTAGTGGCAAAGGGCAAGAAGACAAGAAATAAGGGAAATGAGTTGATTCAATTGGCTGATGCAATTATGAAATTTACTCTTTGTTTGCCCAGCTTCTTCCAGGGCAGAGAGAGAAAGCTGGGGTTCCATCTCTGATCTTACTATAGTTTTCCAGTGAATATCCACAGCCCAGTCATACAGGGGAGGCTTATGTCACTAAGGCCACAGTTAACGAATATGCTCACAAGGAAACAGTTTTAGTTGAGTTTATTTTTATTTTCTGTATGTCTTCTTGTCCACCCCTCTTTTACCATGCCCTGGTGGTTTTCTTGCCATCATATGCCCAGAAACTTTCCACATCAGCTCTAGCATACAACCTCCCCGGTCCTAAATTCTTAGCTTGATCACTGACCTCTCTCTGTATTCTAAATGTCTTCATTACACTTCAAAGAATGGGACTGGGTCACACAGAGAAGTGAAAAACACACCATCAGAGCTCAAAAGACAAGAAAAGGATACAATCAGCATTGTTTATTCTCAAGTAATCAGGGCATAATCACTTTATGGAACAGACACTTCCCCCAGGGGGAAAAAAAAATTGGCTCATAAAATGAGTATCTTGAACACAAATATCAATTTCCAGTGATTATTATAAAGTTAATAAATGTATTCTTTCTAATACACACTAAAACACAACCACATAAACAAGTCTGTTAGAAAAAGGAATCAACTGGGATAAAGGTCTGTCCTATAAAACATAATCAGTCTCTGCCTCTTGGGAGTCACAGCCCCAAATCACAGGCTCACCTTTCCCAATTTGTACCTCTTCCAAGGACCCAAGTGCATTCAACCCCTGAACCTGAACAAGGTAACTCTTTCTCATGTTAAACTAGAGTCAGGTATAGAGTTTCTACAAATTATCTGTGGCCGCATCTCTTACTCTTTTCCTCCCTCTCTCCTTGCTTCCCTCTCCGATTCCAGTGTCTCACAATGTCCAACAGAACTGGGCTTCACTATCTTATTTCACTCAAAGATTCCACCATTTAACAAAGGGCAATCATAGGAAAAATATTAAAGTTTAGACAAGACTTGTTTTCCACTTAGAGATTCCAAATGCTATAGTCAGTTCACTTGAAAATTACATTCTTAAATGATACATGGAAATAGAAGCATAGTGGAATCAATATATTAGTACTTATTCTTCTGTTTGCTTCCTAGCTCTAGTGAGCTGTCTTCTGGATACTGTCAGAGGAGCAAGGAGCTCTCTGGAGCCTCTTTCATAAAGCAATTAACTCTATCCATGAGGGATCTACTCTCATGACCTAATCACTTCCCCCAAAGCCTCACCTGAAGACACCATCACCTTGGGGGTTAGTTTTCAGCATACAGTTCTGGGAGGGGTGGGAGTGGGCACAGACATTGATTGTACAGCAATTTCAATGAAAAGAAACTCATTGATCTGCAGAACATTTCTGTTGTTATTGATAAAAGAAAGAGAACACAGACTCTTATAACACAGCTATTATAGAACAGGACTCACAGCCTTCCTATAAGAGAAATATATCCACCAACCCTATTTGAAGATATTTGACACACCTAAAGTCAACTTTTACCCAGCATGACAGATAAACAGGTATTTCTGACTAATCAATATTCTAGCTAACAGAGGCTTTTTATTACATAGTCAGCAAAGACTGTCATGCAAAAACTATAGAAGGTGACAAATTATAAACAATAAAATTACCTTAACTCTAATTTTCTTTGGTGATTCAGAAAGTGCTCCAGGCTGTATGCAGTATTGTCTCAGGAAGCAGAGACTCCCCACTCAAATGTCTGAGCTTGAATCCCAGCCCTCTTGCTCATCTGTTTGGTCTAATAAGTAAGCTGCTCACCATCTCCAAGTCTCAGGATCCTTATCGGTTAAAGATGGAAGTGACAATTCTACTGACACACACAGTGATGAATCAGTATACGTAGAACTGTGTCTGGCACATGGGAACTAGAAAATAAGGGTTAGCAATCACAAATGCTGCAACTACTAAATATCATTAAAGTATCAGTTAACAGAATTATGGCTTATGGTTCCAACTGTTTAAGATTTTATTTTCAAGTAGTATAACTGAAAGCACTGAAAATCCGAATCTGATATACATTTTTCAACCTTTCAGAGAAAACTAGGGAAATGACTGACTATAAAAGCACATTGCTAACAGTAGTGCCGTTTTTTGTTGTTTTTGTTTTTTCATAGACTGAAACTCCTCTTCCCTGTAATGCATCTTGTGACAGGAAACCCATAAGCCATTATGTTTTCATTGATCGGAATATGTTTCCTATGACTAGTGTCTGTATGAAAATTCCTTCTCATAATCTAAATCATCTCTAACACAGAACATAAAACCTGTCTTTGTTGTTTTCTCATTGGAGCCTAGGGTTACAGGAAGGCCAGCCAATAAGCTCAGAACAAGGGGCTTCACTCCACAGAGCTGGCTCCTACCATGAGGGCGAAAGCAAATCCCACGCACACATTATAAAGACACTCTTTCAGCAAAAGTGACAAATGCAAACAGTCTAGTTTCACTGAAACTGTGACATGAAGTGGCTATAGTTTCCCACACAATCTTATTTTTCAATGTTTTCTATGCCAAGATAAGGACCTTAAAACAAAAGCAATTACTTAGCAATGTTTCACACTGTTTAAAGGCATATTATCTCTGGTGGAGACAAAGGCTCTCTGCCGCCTGGGAACTGCTCAGATGACAGGAGAGATGCTCAAAATCCCAGTAAAACAAGAAGCCTGGATTTCACGCGAGGTCATAACTGGCGATGAAAGAAAACATTGCAGAGATGCTGTGGATGTCAGACTCAAGGACCTGCAGCCCCGCTGCTGTAAAGAATTCAGGGGATGCTGGTATAAAGGATGGGCCTGTTTAGAGCTTTGCCTATGAGCTTTATTATGAAAAGACCTTTGGAGCAACAGGAGATGAGACAATAATGAATTCCGTAAAATGAAAGGGATCTCAGAAGTCCATCTGGGCCCATCCTCCCACCATCAAGCCGGCTTGTGCTCCACGAGCCCAGACAGAAGAAATCCTACTTTACATCATGTTTTGGGGATGTCCAAAAACAGTAAATTAAGAAACCTCATAATCTACTCATGGACCCAGTAGTAGACAGTCTATCAAATGAAATAAAATTCAATTACAAAGTACATCAGAATGCCAAAGTGCATTGGATTTGATTATCATGAGGGTCAAAGACTGTTTCTGACAGATACAATGGTCTTAATTTAGCACTTGTCCTCATATACAGATGCCTTATAAGTGACAGCACATGGCTCTACTCAGCTAACAAATCCCCTGCCACATCACACTGTACAAACACATACAGACACACAGTCGTGTATGTACATGTGAACACCCTGCACTACAATGCAGAGGGTGGTAGACATGACAGTGAACACTCCAGAAGCTGAGTTTTCCTGATACCTTCAGGGCTCTTTATCTGGTTCTCAATAACTTAGCATCTATCCAACCTTCTTCTTCTTTTTTTTTTTTTTTATCTTACCTGCAAAACTGAGATAAAAGGATTGAGGGGGGTTCTTAAGAGGTTAAAATTAATTAATTTTACACATGCAAGTGAATTTCTTGGCTATAATTTGTATTGCCCTGTACTTAGTTAGGGTCCCAAACATGCAAAGGGAACTTTCCAGACCTATTCAGCCTTCTGCTCACACAGCATTGTTCTGTCCTTATTTCTCCAACAGACCCTCAGCCCCTGAGAAGCCCATTTTGTTCAAAACCACTCCCCGTAATCATGAAAGCATACTGTGTGCTGTGCTCAGTGTGTCCAATCCTCTGTGGCCCCATGGACTTATAGCCTACCAGGCTCCCCTGTTCATGGAATTTCTCAGGCAAGAATACTGGAATGGGTTGCCATTTCCTACTCCAGGGGATCTTTTCAACCTGGGGATTGAACCCATGACTCTTACATCTCCTGCACTGGCAGGCAGATTCTTTACCAGATTCTATTATCATCTGGAAAGTGATCATGAAAGGGAGCCACCCAATTCATTACCTTTGCCGAAACCCTTTTCCTTTACCTTGTGGAGATTGTGACCACACACCCCCAGCTCACAAGTTCATTCTAAACTGAACAATATTTTTTTGCATGAGAAAAATAAAATATTGAAGACAACTCATTTTTGCTTTCTTTTTACTGCCTCTTATTATATTTGGTTACCTTCCTTTCCTCCAGATTTTTTAAAGAGTTTTTTTAAAAATTCATATTTTAGTTAATTTTATTTCATCACCAGCACCTAAACCAATGACTTAAAAATGTTCAAGTACTCACAGCTTTAAATATACCTTCTGTTTTGAAGTTAATTCAAGAAAATGTATTTTCTATCTCTATTCCTCCCAGAAACAGCTATGAGTGAAAAATAATAGTAACTTTGCTGATAAATATCTGAACTATACTAGTGATGAGTTCCATCAAGAAAAGGAAAAACAACTTTTTTGGGGGGAGGGGAGGAAAATTAGACACAAAAATGAACCAGTTTAGAACTTATGGTTGTGAGGGGAATAGTCAGGGAACTTAGAAAAGTCAGCCTACAAAGGTAAAAAAATGCAAAGAAATAGAAGAAAACAACAGACAGGGAAAGACATTTTTGACAAAGGAGGCAAGAATATACAATGGAGAAAAGACAATCTCTTTAACAAGTGGTGCCAGGAAAACTGGTCAACCACTTGTAAAAGAATGAAACTAGAACACTTTCTAACACCATACACAAAAATAAACTCAAAATGGATTAAAGATCTAAATGTAAGACCAGAAACTATTAAACTCCTAGAGGAAAACATAGGCAAAACACTCTCCAACATAAACCACAGCAGGATTCTCTATAACCCACCTCCCAGAATATTGAAAATAAAAGCAAAAATAAACAAATGGGACCTAATTAAA